>ML787311.1:233044-273614 GCA_009831015.1 Picea engelmannii
CCAACCAAACGGCACAAACGCTGTAAGGAATAACCAGGACCAACTATATCATTCTATGCAAACATGGTGTAAACTTCATGCTTTATTAACTCAGAAGAAAATACTCAAATCGTATACCAGTCGAGTAACATAACGCAACAACAATTTTTGTATTCAGAAACATGTGTTCATGACATAACATAGTCCAACCCGTTCTCAGGAGTGATCTCCCGTTTATAACAGTCTAAAGCAAAAATACATAAGTTCAAATGGATCCCCGATCCGAAAATATCTTGGAATCAAGTTTAAAATGGTCTTCACATCTTCGTGACACGTAGTGTCACGAAGTGTGAACGATGAAGAATTAACGACTTAGTTTTATCATTATGCCTTCAATCATCCTGTGAGCGATAACTCAAGCTGTCGTGTGAATCTCGATGTCTCCCATTCTGACCATAACGCACAGATCTTTGAGCGGCTTCATTGGTATCTCCACGGGTTACGAGTCGGTACCTGGTACTGGCAATCCTGTTCCAAAAATAGAAGTGGCACCTAACCCAAGCGACATTAGTTTCAATATCAATTTAAAGCATCAAAATGCATAAGAATAGCTTGAAACATAAATATACCTTAAGTAGCCCCATTGAATGGTAGGGAGATGTCAATTATGTCAAAACAAGGCCAAAAAGGGTGGTACTAGGTATAGAAATGGAGGTCTTTGGAATATAATATAGGCAAAAACATGATCAAAAATGGAGACAAACAAAGAGTGCATCCTCATTGATCCAAAAGGTAAATGTCATTTCCTGTCCTATAGACTAGAATTCGAATGCACCAATAACACCGCCGAGTATGAAGCTCTAGTACAGGAGTTAAAGAAATCCATAGACTTGAACATAAAAGAATTGTGATTTTTGTGGACTCTAATATTATCGTTAGACAAGTAAGGAATACTATACACTACAATTCCCCACACCTGAAGAACTATCAGCAGGAAGTGCATAGGTCAATGGATCATTTTGAAGCTTTCAATATCACCGCGATCCCCAGAACAAAGAACACCCTTGCTGATTCCCTGGCCACAACTGCTTTGAGGTTGTCACCTAT
This sequence comes from Picea engelmannii, assembly GCA_009831015.1. NCBI lineage: Eukaryota > Viridiplantae > Streptophyta > Pinopsida > Pinales > Pinaceae > Picea > Picea engelmannii. The sequence goes on from ML787311.1 coordinate 234,131, forward strand.
GGAAGACTATGAAGCCTCTCGATTCACTGTGGAACTACTCTACAAACTATCAGTGCCTAACAATATCTCTAATTGGAAGGTCTTTGAAGGAGATGAGCAGATCGTAAACTTCCTGACTAACCAAGACAATTTCAAATATTTAGCCATCGATGATGAGGTATTCTAGGAACAAGTGATAGAAACAGACCCTTGAATAGGTCATCCTATTGACAGATCGAAATCTCACACCATCTTGAAAGGGGTAGCTAATCTAGAAAATTTGTTTGACATGAAAGAACACTTTACGAGGCCTAAGAACGCAAAGACTAATAGCTCTTGTCCCTTGCATGAAACTATAAATCTCGGGAGCCTGGAGAATCCAAAGAATGTGAATCTTGGAAAAACCATATCTAAAGAGGAAAGAAAGGATTATCTTAGACTGTTCTGATAATATCAATATGTCTTCTCATGGTCCCACCGAGATCTGAAAACCTGCGACACCCGAATCATTCAACACACTATACCGTTAAAACCTGAGGTGAAACCTTTTCAACAAAATATCTGAAATTATCACCCATCCTTGGAACCTCTCATGTATCAGGAATTAAAGAAACTTTTAGATTCCAATATCATTTTCCAGGTCAGGCATTCCACATGGGTAGCGAATCTAGTTCCTGTGAGGAAAACGTCTGGAGAAATTCGTTTATGCGTAGATTTTAGAAATCTCTATAGAGATTCAGAAAATGACAATTACCCAGTCCTGCCAATGGAACAAATCCTGCAGACTGTCTCTGGCTCAGATATTTTCTCCCTATTGGACGATTTCTCATGTTACAACCAAGTCCTAGTTTCGTAGGAAGATCGTTTAAAAACTACCTTCCAAACCAAGTGGGGAACCTTCGCTTATAAACGCATTCCTTTTGGGTTAATCAATGCAAGATCAACCTTCAAAAGGGCCATGGATGTAGAATTTTGGGGACTAATCAACACGTGTGTGGTAGTGTATCTAGACGATGTAATCGTTTATTCAAACAACATAGAATAACACATCCAACACTTAACTCAAATTTTCAAAAGGTGTAGGAAATACAGTATATTCTTAAATCCAAAGAAAACCATTTTCGACGTCAGGAAGGTAATATGTTAGGTCATATTATATCCCAATCTAGAATTCACATAGATCCAGAAAGGATTAGATCCATAGCTCAACTCCCATTACCCCATAACATGAAATCTATGCAATCCTTTTTCGGGCAAATAAATTTTGTGAGGAAATTCACTCCCGATTTCGCGGAAATCATGAAACCCTTACAAAAGATGATTCAAAAAGATACTAAATTTAATTGGGATGATGAAAAAAAGTATTCTTTAAGAAATATTAAAACTGCCATATCCCGGGCCCCTATGCTATGAAGTCTCGATTTCAATAGGGACTTCTTCCTCTACACTTTCGCCTCTGACCAATAATTAACTGCAGTATTGACTCAGAAGGATGATGAAAACAATGAATCTCTGGTGTCGTTCATAAGCACTAATCTCCAAGGATCTGAGCTTAACTATCCTTCTATTGACAAACATGCCTATGAGGTTTACAAGGCAGTAAAACACTTCAGGTCTTACATCATCAAGAACCACACCAAAGTGATTGTGCCTCACCCTGCAGTCTGATCCTTGTTTACTCAACAAGATATGGGGGAAATAAGAGGGAACTAGATGCCAATAGTTCAATAATTCGACCTATATATAAAACCTGCCAAGCTAATTAAAGGGGAAGGGTTATGCAAACTGGAAGTTGAAGCCCAGGACCAAGCAAATGAAGATTCTAGATGGGAGAATGAAATAGAATTATGGTGTGGAGAAGCTTCATACATTTCCCTAGGGCCTAAGTCTTGGTATAAGAATCTGACCTACCTCCTACACCATGGGGATTGCCCAAAATATCTCAACCCCAGGGAAAGGAGAGCTCTCAGGTTAAAATCTGCACAATACCACCTCATAAATTTGGTACTCTTCCGAATTCATTATGATGGAGTACTCTTAAGATGTCTCAAACATGAAGATGCAGATAAAGTACTGAAGGAACTCCATGATGGCCCTACTGGTGGACATTTCACAGGAAACACCACCACTCATAAGATACCGAGGGATGGTTATTACTAGCCCACCTTGTTCAAAGATGCTCACACTTACGCTAGAAACTGTAAAACTTGTCAAGTAAGTGATGGGAGAGAAAAGAGAGTAGCAGTTCCACTTCAACACGTGACTACCTCTAGGAATTTTGAGCAATGGGGGTTAGATATCATAGGAGAATTCACACCACACTCTTCAAAACAACACAAGTACATTCTGACCGCCATTGATTACTTCAAAAAATGGGTAGAGGCCATCCATTTGACTCATGTAAATGAAAAAGTAGTGATCCATTCATAGAACAATAAATGATCACAAGGTTTGGTGTCCCTTCTGTCCTAGTTTTTGATAACACAACCTATTTTTCTTCCACCCTATTGAAAGAGTTTTCTATGGACAAAGGAATCATAATCAGGTACTCTGCAAATTATTATCCACAGGGAAACGAGGTGGCATAATCCACTAATAAAAACCTAGTGAGAATATTAAAGAGGACGGTTGTGGATAACCAAAGAAATTGGCATAATATATTCCATAATGCTCTATGGGCCAATAGGGTAACACCCAAGGAAGCTATGTGAAATTCCCTATACTTTCTTGTTTATGGACATGAAGACATTCTCCCAAATGGGCTTTATCTCCCATCTCTTCAACTAGCCCAAGATTTTGGAGTACATCCTTCATCAGTCATAGAAAAAAGGATTGACACATTCCTCATGCTAGAAGAAGAGAGAGAAAAGGCTAAGTCAAAATTCCTAGCTCACCAACAGATAGTGAAAAGATGGTTTGATAAACATAAGGCTAAAGAGAAGAGTTTTGAAGTAGGAGGACCAGTCCTAAGGTGGCACAGAGAAAATGAACCAAAAGGGAAGCATTCTAAGTTTCAGAATTTGTGGCTCAGACCTTTCTAGGTAGATGAGAAGATTGGGGCAGACACTTATCGGTTACAAAATCTGAGGGGAGAACCTGATGCCCTCCCATTTAATGGCCAAGCCCTAAAAAAATATTTCCAGTAATAATATTTCATTAAAATAATAATAATAATAATAATAATAATAATAATAATCTCTTTTGTTTGAATGATGTTTTCATGATTTCGGTTCTAGATAGATCTTTGTGATTTTTCTTTATTTTCTTTTTGCAGTTTTTTTTCCGCACTTTTGAAGGTTGTGTTTAGCAAGACAATGGTCGACCTCAAATCATGCAACATAGCGAACTTTGTTCCTAACTCATCACTCACAAACAACACAAGAAGCATCAAGGAACCTACAATCACTTTGAAGAGTCCTCTACCCAACCTACACAAATGAACAACTTTGGAGAAATGTCATAAGTGTCTGCTTAGTGGTTTGGTAAGATCATGAGGGAAATTTGGAAATCCAAAAAGGACTAATTGAACCCAAAAGTCAAACCTAGAAAATAATTCACCTTAACCATCTTGCTTTGCAAATTAAAACATACACCATTCTCTCTCACTCACTCAGCGCATTCTACCGAAATAAAAGTTAACTATAGAAAATGAGTGAATAGTGGGAGAGGGTATGCAGATATCTTTGTTGGGGCTATAGATGCTTGCTAGAAGCAAAGAAAGGTATGTGATGTTGGGGTGACTCCACTGAGGCTATGGACGGTCGTTGTCATCAGAGAAACACCATAGCAAGTGATCAAAGGTAACTAAAGGCTTCATTATAGTGAATAATTTGATATATTTTTGTCTAAAAAGGGCATGAGTTAGGGTTACAGGAACGAAGGAGGAATAAAGGTTAAAACCCCATGGACAAACTCAGAAGAATCAACTGAAGAAGTTAAAAATGAAAGGGTAAAAGAGGATCAAATTCAAAACCAGTTAATTTCTCCACCTGCTTCTGTATCAGCCGAGCCCTGAGGAAGGAACAAAGATTCTACTTTCGCCCAGTGATTTGCCATTTGTTGAGCAGTTAACACACCCTAAAAGTCTACGTCAAATTTCACTTTTTGGGTACCACTTGATCTCTTGTGAATGTCTGATTCAATCTTAGTATGAAAATGTTTCCTTTGCTCGTCTTTTGTTTTTCATTTTAAGTCTTTCAAAGTTGTTCGAGCAAGTGAAAATCATCATGAATTAACAAAGAATAACATTTGATTAAAGAACCAGGAGGACCAAAATAGCCAAGCTCTGATCCCCATCGGCATCGGTAGATGACAATCTTAATTACGCAATAGGCACTATGCAAGAATGTCGTCGATGATTGACCCTCGTTGGTGTCGGGAAGTTTTGAAGAGAGTAAGCGTCGTGTGAGTAAAGGAAAGATATCGCCAATTGTTGATGCCAAAAAAAATTCAGCATCAGGAGTTTCGAAGGATGATAAAACCCAATGAAACTACGCATTTATTTTTGAACGCCTATTCCCGATACTCACCATGTCGATAGTTGTAATATCTATCTCAATTTAGTGTGATTGACGTAAACTAAGCCCCAAGTGTAACCCTTACCCATGAGCTGAGTTCTAGGTTTTCTTTTGATAAGCCCCAAGTTAGTAACACCACGTCGACATCATTAGGCACCGGAAGTTTCTGAAGGAAAATATCAATGAACTTACAAAATAACTCATGACAATGGTAATTAAAAAATCACATAATTACGAGAAGATGGAATAAGAACATGGTATATTTACACGCAAAGAGGAAACACGATGCTTTCAACTACTATGACTAGAACCTGTTCAGGAAAAACATTTTCAAAATTTCGTATATTAAGTTTCCCGCCAGGCTTAGGTTACATACAATAAACACTACCAACACCTTGGCCAACCGACCCGGTTACATCAAGACTGTGAAAATTCTCACAACAAAGAGGGAAAATTATCAAAACATACGTTACTTCTGAGAATACAAAGCAAGGATCCATCCATCACATATCTCATGCACACAGACCTTCTCCTGGATTGTTTCGTGTGCCTTGCAACATTCTTATGTTCTCCTCCTCCATCATCCTCTACATTTTTCACAGCTGCACAATCTTATATTGTGCTTCCCGAAGCTGCCTCTTGAGCCAATTTTTGCTTCCTTCACAACCTGGTGGTGTTGATACCTCCTGGTTCTACACCACCAATTGTCTCCGCAATTCTCTATTTTCTTGATAAATTTCAACTATGGCAAGTTGTGCCTGCTCCAGCTACTGATTGGGGTTTTCAACATTAGAACCCGATACCCTGTCTTTCGCATTCGACTTCCTCTTTCTCGTCTGGTAGTCCCAACAATATCTATCTGGGTAGCATGCATCCTAAACTCCTTAGTGGTTCGGTGTGCACTCAACTCATTCAAGATGTGGCTTCCTCCTACTTCCTTAATTTTTTTTGGGCCTTCCCCTTCTCCACGGTGTCGACTTTTGAGAGGACGTGGCCTCCAACCTGTGTGCTTCAAATGAAATTTTCTCCACTTCAACCTCCTTTTGAAATCACGGAGACACTCAATGACAATAATAAAGAGTCCCAGGCATGTTGGGGTTTAGACCTGGCACTCCGGCTTCCTCGCGCACCCCGTCTCGTGTTTTGAGGGAATCCCATGGAGTGAAAATGTGCACATGATTAGACATCCACAACTAGATGAAGGCCCATGACACAGGGTCTGATAGAATTGGACTCACAAGACCAATCCTTAATTGTATACAAACTCGACTGATGCGTAGAACCTGCACATAACATCTAAGATTTATAGCAGAGTGGGGCAATGAGACGAAACATGCCAAGGAATACTCATATATTACGACAAGATGTTTTGAAGAATTAACGTGTCATGTCTGCACGATGGATATGAGCCAGGACATGTGAAAAACAACCAATAAGAGTTGTAGAGAATATATGGTACAATCATTTCCAATATCTCTAATCTTCCCAGCCTCCACTATTGGCGAATGATGGTTGACACACTTGGTGATACAGCCTATGGGGTAACAACTTTCTTCAACTTGGGGCATTTAACAACTTCCTTTATTATGACATCCGACCTTTTGGGAGCCGACGTACAATTTTGGCACACATTCAACTTTGGCATCCTTTCCAAACCCTAAGGGGAAATCAACCTTTGGAATAGCTTCAATGCTCGTATATGTCGGACTTGATCTGCCATGCTATGGCACATGTATGTGACTCATCCAAACTAAAGGGGAGCGACGACGCAAAAATAGATGATACAGGTCATTCAAAAAAGCTACTAGGATCACGTAAGTATTTAACAATCAGGACTAACAATCTTTACAAGTACGCATCAATTGGGTTTTTCTCTTACATTTTCCTACGTTTTGCTTGATAAGTAATTTCTAAATGATGTCAATCCTGATTGTAGGAAAGTTTTATCCGACTACTGAAAAATTTTCGCTCCGTAACCTCGCCAAGGAACCCGAAGGAAACATTGGGGTAAGATCAACGAAGCAGTGAAGGATATCAAACTCCCCGATTTTGACACCCCTGACAACTTTGTCGATTTGTGCGACTAGTCAAGTCGCATTCCAAGCAAGATTCACTATGGGTCGAAGAGCTTGTGAAGATGACCAATTTATTGTCAAGTTATCTAGTGCAATTCTTTGTTGTTCATTTCTTTAATGATGAAGATGATGAATCATTGTGTGATTATGTGATGAGTGATTATGGTAGATGAATTATTTTTCTTGTTGTTACTTATTTCATATGTGTTTTTCTTTCTGATAATTAGTAATCTCAGATAGTAATTGAATGTTCACATGGTTAACGTATTAGTACTAGGCCTATGGTATAGAATTGCTGTCTGCATGTTTGAGTAGCGGGTTATCCCAAGCTCAGCCTCTTCCCCAATAGTTAGAACTTAATTCTATTTTGTTGCCAAGTTGGTTTATACCGGATTACACCTCACATCAGTCCCACCCAAGAGAAAATACAAAATAGATAGTCCAAACTGAAGGAAGATCCTTCACAAGAAAACGTTAAATCCCATCGATTAATTGGTCGTATCTCAAGATCTGGAGAACCATTCCATTCCAAACGCTGTAGAGTCTAATTCGGCCTTGGTGGCGGGTTTGGTTCCTACTGTTGAACTAGCGATTTAAGACCCATGAATAGACTGTTCATGAGTTATTGGAGTGTTACAATTTTACTAAGGAAGATCATGATGAAGAAGATCCAAAGAATGTACAAGTACCTGAAATAGAAGGAGGACAAGTAGTAGGACTAGAGATTGAGTCTGTTATGTACAAATAGCTAGTTGCATACAAATAGCCAATAAAGACGCAAAAGGTAAACATTGGGATGACAAAGAACCCAACGTTTACATAGATATGAGACTATTGGAGTGATGAGATAGTAGAGAATATTGCAGACTTGCTGCACAAATATCAAGACCTATTCCCAAATAAATTCTCAGATATGAAGGGGATAGCTGGGGACTTAGGCAAGATGAAGATTCCATTGAAACTAGGTGCTAATACAATGCGAAAAAGACCTTACAAGTTAAATTCGAAGTACAAGGAGAAGGTAAATACAAAATACAGAGGATGTTGAATGCAAGGATCATTGAACCTATGGAGGAATTGGAGTGGATAAGCCCAATGGTAGTGAAAGATAAAAAGACAAGATTTATTCAGATTTGTGTAGATCTGAGAAAGTTGAATGATGCATGCTTACATGATCCATTCCCAACACCATTCACATATAAGGTACTGGAGAGTGTAGGAGGGAAAGTTTTATAGCAAGATTTGACTCACCATTGCTATCTTGCGTAGAGGGCCTTTTTCCATTTCCCTATGCAGACTTATCAACCCCGTTTTTGATAAATCAAGAGCCAAAATTATATATTTTTTCCACATATACGCTTCCTAACTTATTTGCAAGATGCGTATACGCTTGTTGCTCCACTACAACTCACGTATATCGAGATTTGTGCCAGAAAATACAAAATGAGGTCTGGTTTCCATGTCACAACAAATGATCTCTCATCTTTGGCCTTCCATATACTAGAAACATTCTGAATCAACCCTTCAGTTGCATTCTGGAGGCTATAAGAGCACAATTTCGAGCTATGGAAAAAGAGAGAGAAAGCATTCAACTTTGAGAGCAAAGTTACTCTGGAGAAATTAATTTGTATTGAGTTTGCATCCCTTTGTCCCTCAAGTTTGAACACAGTGTTCAACCCCCAAGTTCTTCCCTTATTTTCAAGAGGATGTCATTATCGCTTTTCTATGAGCTTACCTTTGGTGGAGGATTGAAGTGGTGGAGACCCAGTTGGAAGGAACTTGGTTTCTTAGTTTCAAACCGTGCTGACATGGAAGTCTGTAATGTTGATACTTTTATTGATCAATTATTAATAGAAATACTCCTTTCCCGTCCTATCGATATCTTGCAAATATATGATTATTATCCATGGGCATGTTTGTAATATTTATTAATGGACTGTGCTATCTGATGTGCTAACTCATTTTATATATTGTCACTATATACTTGCATCGTTTGTTTGTTGAGAACTTCTTGCAGGTGTAAAGATTTGGGTCAAAGTTCTCAACGATGGAACAACATCAAATGATTGGATCGAGGTAGGCTTCTTCCTCGTATTGCACATTAGTTTATATAGCACATGTTGGAATTGAGTTGATTTCTGCAGTCATACCTGCCTGTTGTGGTTTACCCTTATCCATAGAGAGTTTTTCCCTTCTAGCAGAATTGGCGACTCCACTGGGGAGAGATATTCCTTCTAAGGGTTGAAGTATTTTTCCTTCTTACAATACTCTTTTTCCTTTGTATTTCTTGTCGTATCACAGTTGGACAGAGTCTATTCACTCTGGGTCTTAGTTTTCATCCTTTTAACCTTGCCTAGCCTTGTTTTGAAAGATATACACCCTTTTTTCCCTGAAAACTGCATGTATACGCTTGTTGTCCTACTACAAGAGGCGTATATACGCCTTTTTCTCTTGAACATGAGCGTATACCACTTCCCCCTTGCTTGTTTGCTTGGTTTAGTGACTACTAGGTAGGTTTTGAGGATCACTGAGCCTTCTTAGGTCTCTGTGGTACCTGTTGAGATTATCTAGGATGATAGGAAACCTTTTGGGAGTTGAATTTTTGGGCGACATATTTCTCTTTGTTTTCCATTTTTTATTTGTCCTTGGTAGTTGGGATGTCTGCTTAGCTACTTAGTATTCTGATCGAGTGATTTCTTTTATACACAGTAGAATTTATATATCAAGTCACTTATCAGTCCATGCATTTTCTTTTTAATACATTGAAAATACAAAAAATAAGCATTTTGCATTGGTCAGTATTTTTGTCTTTGAACCTTTATCATTAGCTTAGCACATTTAGCGAAAGATTGCATTTTACTTCTGAGTTCCAGAGTTAAAATTGAAAATTGCATTGTTTTTATTTAGCATATCATTCACTAAAAAGTTAAAGTTAGGCTTGGCATTATATCTATTTTTATTTTCATGCAGATTCATAATACCATGAGTTTCATTTCCATACCTCTTTGAGTAATCACGGCCAATAAAATTTACGCTAAAACTAAAATTGATTAGTCACGATTTTATTTTTTAGGGTGCATAAACAAGCCTAGGATTTAGAGCCTTGGAATAGGATTTTGTGAGTAAACTTTTCCAAGGCAATTAAATCAACTTATGTGTCTGTGACAGGGAGTTGAGAAATCCATTGTATAATTGGTAATATGAGGAGGCTCTGCTCACACTGGATTTAATCATGAGGTCGTACGAAGTTAGTTGAAGGGATAACCCTTGGATACTCACCTAGCATCAGAGATATTTCTGTGGATTTATTCATATTTGGGGATCTTGCTAGTGCCCATATCTCTATGAGAGGTGGTGCTTTCAAGGTTTCGGGATTTTCTACCCTGCCCATACGGTGATCCAGAATTATGACTGCTCACCTGTGCATCAGTTATACAATGGTTTATTAGTTTCTTGACTTAGGTTTCTCATAGGTTACTTACAGGGGTTATTCTGCTTATATCTCGAGTCAGATAGGGGTCGAAAAACACACAACCTTTATGGAGGATTACTGCTCAAGGGGGGTCTGACCAACTAGTTTTTAAGCCTACGAGGGCCCTTATAACTACTTTTGTTACCTCCAAACTTTAGTAGGGAGTCTCAAGTCCCTATTAGATGAGGCATACCTTCTTTAGCGAGGGAGGCCACTCAACCACTTTAGCCCGTTTGCATGAATATTGGTTGTTTGACTTTTTGGTATGTTCTTTGATTACTAGTTGATCCTAGGACTCTAGTTTTTGGTTTCATTATCATGGATAGCAGAGTACCTTTTACTCCTCCATTCACCGCTACCCCCCCCATGATGCCACCTCATTTCATGGGGGTAGACCCTTTTGTTTTTTACAATGGTATGCACGATTACAACACTCAAACCACACCTTGGGTCTCTAGTCATTTTTCTGTTGATATGCCTTCCCACATGCAACCCCCTCCCTGGTCTACTTATATGAATCCTAGCATTGGATCCAGGGGCACCATCGCTCCCATGCCCACTTCTTGGTTTGATATGAATCATTTTCCCATGGGAGGTTGGAACCTTCCACCTTATGGATCCAATCCTAGCTATGCTCTTTCAGGATCCAGTGCTCAGATGGGTGCTTATTACACCCCACCCATGTATCTTTCATCTGCCATGTTGGTCCCTTTAAACACATTTTTTGTACCAGGTCCACAAGTACCCCCAGGTATTCTGTATGGGGAGAATCAATTTTATAATTTGGGATACCCTCCTTATGGGACACCCTCACAAGGGGAAAACATATATCCTCACTCGAATAATTCTTATCCTACCTTGATATATTTGTAGACCTCAGTGATGATGCCCGTCCATATCTCTTTAGACCACCTTGGCATAAACCACCATGCTTCTAGGCTAGGACAGGGAATATACCAGGATCCTTTCTAGCCTGCAATGTTTCGGAATCAATCTTTTCCAGGACCCTGAACTCAAATACTGCAATCTATAACTAAACCAACCATTGTAAGCCACACCAGTGCACCATCCCCCACCTCTGCTAGTCACATCGGAGATGAGTCGACACCCTCTACAAATCATGATGACAACTCGCTTCCAACCTCTGCCAATTATGTTGGGGGCACCATCCTTTTCACCCCGGATCATATCCGTGTCATGTCTCTGACTCCTATTAATCATACATGAGATGTCTCTCTTTCCTCAGCCAGTCCCATCAAGAAACCCAAATGTCTCAGACATAACACTAAATTCATTTGCAGGACTTGTGAAGGAAGCCATCTTACTCGCTTGTGTCGAGTGACTAGCGAGATACCAGAGGCGTGGGGCTCACCCAAAATCCCTTCGGACTCCAAGACACCCATGATTCCTCATCACACCACTTCACCTTTAGTGATCCTGGTGGTCTCACCGTCAAGATTTTCCTCTGACCTCACCCCCTCCATGGAGAATGAAGCATCTCCTGCCCCCATTACCATGCATCCTCTTCAACCTATAATTGAAGAAGTGGCCACGTCGGTGCCTTTTATGGTCAAACCGACTCTCCTTGAAAAGAGTGATGCACCCTCTAGTCACATCATCAAAATTCCAAGTCTTCCCCCTTCTAAACAAGAGATATTCATTCTTCCTCTGAATACTCTGTTATCACCCCATAAATTATGGGAATCAATTGATGACTTGGATATTGTCTGTATCTGGTGATTTGGTGGACAAATGATATTGCATTCTTCAAATAATTTGTGAAAAGAAAGAAAAAAGAAAAAGAAAGAAAAAGAAAGGAAAAATAAAAAAAGAAAGAAAAAGAAAGAAAAAAGAAAAAAAGAAAGAAAAAGAAAAAGAAAAGAGGGCTAAAAGAGTTGAAACAAAGGCCCCATGCAATAATAGCAACTTGGTCATACCTTTCAAGCATGACCAAGTTCTTTTAAATTTTCAATGTTGATAGGTTAGTGAATGCATCTGATCACACTATCTAATCTTGGTCAGATAGCCCCTAGGATAGGATTAGTGAATGCATCCGATCAGACCATCAAATCCTGATCAGATAGCCCCTAGAAAGAATAAAAGCTTAACCCAATTGTTCAATCTGGGTTAATTGCCTTGTGACAGTAGGTTAGGGTGTAGATTAATTGCTTTTCCTGCCTTGCTAAAATAAAGCCAGATCGATAAAGATGTTGCCCTATGACTCCAATGCCTAAGTGTAATTGAATTGATGCCCCCTTGGTGGTGTATGAGAAAAAAAATCAAATGGAAACCCATGTGAATGTCTTTATCCTAATTTTTACCTGCATGTCACATTTTCCGCCCCCTAACTATGTCTCACTCACTTTTCAAAGGCCCAGATCAAGGCGCTAAGATCAACGGTCCATATAGCATTCCGGACCCCCCCTCCCGTTCTACCTTTAACGGAAAGGGGGGGGTCCGGAATCGGCGATAATCTTTGCACAGATCTGAACGATTCAGAAAGGAGCACGCGAATCCATGGCTCATATTGGATTCCGGACCCCCCCGCCTGTTCTGCCTTTAACGGAGGGGGGGGTCCAGAATTGGTTATAAATCGGGCGCAGATCTGGACGGCTCTTAATCCAGTGCTCGAATCGGCGATCCACATTAGATTCTGAACCCCCCCCCTCCGTTCTGCTTTTAATGGAGGGGGGGGGGTCCGGAATTGATACTAAGGAGCGCGTAGATCTGGATGGCCATCATACAATCACGCAGATCGATGGTTCTTAACGCATTCCGGACCCCCCTTGGTGTTCTGTCTTTAATCAAAGGGGGGGGGGGGGTCCGGAATGAATATTCCTTCTGGCGGGCCCCTTGTTACACATGGCACGTTTCTATTGGTCCAGAGGTCAAATCCCCCGCCTGCTACCTGAAATCCCCTCACCCCTGGACGTCATCCTCCACTATCCCCACTTGTCCCACTTGCCCCCGGGTCGAAGTCCCATCCCTTTACTACTGTCAATCCACGGTGCCAGTGCCATAACACCCTTCACTCATGAACAGCCCCTTTGGCGACTTTACCCCCAATCACAAACCTCCACGTCAGTCGTCCGTATACTTTGGTCACCATCACCTGCCACATCACCCCAAGTGGCCTATTGTCCATTAATAACTGGATTATATGCCCGTTGTCATGCTAACCGTTTTCCCGCGTCCGATCGACCCAGTTTTGAATAAATATACCATTGCGACAACTTTCACTCGTTATTCATTCCTCGCGCTAGAAACATCTGTCGCACCAGAGAACATATCTATCATCTTCCCACTGCTCCCCCGTCATTTTCCTCCACCCCTGTAGACCCCACTGACGTTGTTTGTTGCAGGTACAGTTACGGAGATGGTGTCTAAAATGAAGCCAGCTGAAGAGGAAGAGAATCCGTTCGTTTCGCCTCCGATCGACCTAGATAAAATCCCTCTGGTTGACAAAGATCAGTTGATAGCGGACACCATATGCAGTTTTGACTTCTCGGACCTGCAATCATGGCTCCGGGAAGTTTTCCTAGATCAGAGTGACGAGATTGGGCTCTGGGAGTCCAATCTGCCCCTCTATCTGTTCCCACAGATTCATCACTTCCCAGAGTTTGCGCTCAAGTGCCAAGCTCACTACGTCCCTGAACAAAAATCCATTGTCTCTTCCTCTGGGGACATCCTTTTCTTCATTACCCCAGAGGATATTGACCAAATGATGCAGATAACCCGCCCGGAGTCTGCATCCCCATTCAACCTGGAGATCCTCACCGAGCTCTACCAAAAAATGACCTTCCCGTAGAGATCTCAGATCGTGGAGCTTTTCCTCCCCACTTCCGCTCCACTCCCGACCACAAATCCTCCGTACCCATATTCTCTGTTTTCCACCAAAGGAAACCAGATTATTTCCTCACTGTGTGCCCTGCTCGGGTACTATTTCGACCAGTGGGTAGACGAACCCATCCTGGGTTTTCTCTCTATCTTTTCAAATGATGAACAACCCACCACTCAATTTGATTACAGCACCTTCTTGGCCCACAACATCCATGAACAACTGGTGAACTTCACCACAGAAGGTATGTTCAGGTACTCATCCATCCTGGCTTACATGTTCGTCTACTTCCAAGCAGACAGATTCAATTTCTCCATGCAAAAGATGGATGCCGACGGGAGGCCACAGCCGGTCACAGCATGGACGTCTCTTTTAAAGCATAATTCTGTCGAATTCGACTTCACAGCATTCATTGATCAGTTCTACCACCCTGTGGTAGGTATGCTGAGTGGCGTGCCTGAGCCACGAGTAAATGACGAAGTCCGGAGAGTTCTACACCTCTCGGAAAACGCGAAGACAGGAGACTGGTATCTATACCAGAATCACTCTGAGATCCGAGTCTACAGGTGCGAGTTGGCACCATACAGGCTTCCAAGATATATGCCGGTAAGAGTTTTTGCACTGGAATATATTAGGCAAATCATGAATTCTGATGATGTTCACTTTGTTTCACTCAAAAAGAAACAACAGTTGCGGATTAAAGGGCAGATAGGTTCATTCATCTGCAACAACAGAGGTGCAGGTGACGAAGCAGACAAGCTGTTGAGGGAAATGAAATTCCCCACAAGTTTCACATGGCGTTATGATCCCTGCGGGATCATTTCAGAGATGAGAGTGAGAAATAAAAATGCCCCATATGCACATGAGCCCAGACCAGAAATCGAAAGGTTTTCTAATCAAATAGAATGGGAGCCTGATACGCTAGTGGATGTGGAACCAACTGTCGGGATGGAAAAGTAGATAGCCTCAACAAGCGCGTCCCCCACTGTCACACCTCAGAATCCCAAGGAAAAGAGGCCTCGGCAAGAATCGTCTTCTCCGGTGACAGAGGTGTTTCTGGAAGAATTTAGTATGCACGCCAAAAAGCCAAGGACTGTTCCGACGGTAGGCACGACAGTGGAGCAAGAGATCACAACCACCACAGCGGCCTCCCCCGGGGTCAAGCCCATAAGTATACCTTTCGGTTCGAGTCAACACAAGGATATATCGAAAGCATTGAAAACCACAGACTCTCCCTTAGATACTCCACCAAGCAGGACCAGGCCCAAATTGGGCATTTTTGAAAAGTATGAATTAATCAAAAAGAAGAACCAGACCCTAACCAGCAGCGCTTATGCCCAATTTCAGAAGCAGTCAGCCACAACTCAACACAGACTCCTTTCGGCATTCAATACAGAGAAAGGGAGGATGCATATGGCCTACCTCCATGCACAAGTGCCAGATCCCAAAGTAATATCCGATTATAAAAGGGTCACAGTCGAGTTCCAGGCCAAGGACGTGCACCCAGCGGACCAGATGGATCTGCATAAGCAGACCGGAGAGATGGTTTTCCATACTTTAGCCCACGCTACAACTTCTGCTTCAAAGTATCGGATAGCTTTGAGCAACACCCAGACCCAACTAAAGATGGAGAAAATATCATCCTTCGCGAAGGACAACAAAATCAAAACATTGGAGGAGCTGGTCCTCAAGATAGGCTATGACCCTACAAATGTCAAATCAGCTGAAGAAATGTTTAAGAAGAAAAACGATGACATCGAATCCTTAAGGAAGCAGCTAAAGCTCCCTCCAACAGAGGATCCACAAACGAAGGAGATAGCCGAAAAAGAAGGGGAAAAAKATGAAATGTTGAGATTACTTATGGAGCAGAATGCTCAGTTAAGGGAGATGGAGGCCGAGATGGAAAAACTGTTAAAGGAGAAAGTGCATACAAAGAGAGCGGAAGGCATCCCCTTAAGTGCTATCCCCATTGCGGGATTGAGTACAGTGACAGTGACAGCAGTTCAATCTACAACAACAGTGCAGGTCCCAGAAGGCACCATAGACCTGGCTAAGTCCATGGAAAGAATGAATTTGCAGGAGTCTGAAATCAGTAGACTCAAGAAAGAAGTGGAAACTCTCCAAGATCTAAAGACTTCTTTCCAGACAAGTCTAGCCAAACAGAAGCAGGCGAATGAGCAAATCCGGAAGGAGCTACATCAGCTCCAAAAGTAGACTGTGGCAGGGAAGACTCTGGCCGAGGCCAAAGAAGTGATATGGACTAATATTTCCAAGTCCATAAATGAAATATGGCCTATGTTTCAAATAATGTTTGAGCAAAACGAGTTGCTCAAAAGGAGCAAACAAGCGGTGGAGAAAATCAGGATAGAGTTGGGAGACATGCCAGCCCAAGCTAATGAGATCATAAGGTTCCTAAATTCAAAGACCAGGGAGGAACTAGAGGAATTGAAGATCGAGGACAGGAAAAAAACTATACTGGAAGTGAAAAGAGTTATGACCAAAAGAGGCCTCATTCTCTAGCTTGAAGAGAAAATCCAAGTTATGGATCAAGGAGTGCAAAGGTTCTTTCACAAGATAGATGCTCTAAAAAGAAAGGGCCTGCCTGGTATGAAGGTCATCAATGATAAATTGATGACACTCCCTGATTATAAGAATAAGTTGACTGAAGCTTCTAGTTCCAAATTTGCAGGGGTACAAGGGAGCGTCACGGGAAAAGCATTCATAGAAGCCCTGCAGTTGGATATTGACATCCAACATGAAATTAAGCATATATTCGTCATCAAGCCCACATTTTCTAAATACACGGATATGGATGAAGTGTACAGGAGATTGCTTAAAATTACAGTGCCAAGTCATATCAGATGGGAGGAGCTGTGCGATCTGTTAGATTAGCAGATGAGTTGTCATGATCCAGTCACCTGTCCAGTCAGAAGAGGTTGCATAGGCACCTCGCCAACGGCCTACCCAGAAGTTCAGCAAACAGTTACATCGAGTCATCAAAGCAGTTTTGATTAGTTCAGTTAGTTATTCTAATAATAGCATGAGCACGTCCTGATCAGTTATGATAGGAACGTTTGTATTTGGACTTATAAATACTTCTTTTTTCAATGTGTTGAGGGTTGTTGATTTTCACCTCCTATTGCTATCAAGCTGTAACATTTTTTAGGAGATCTACCATTAATAAAGAAGAGGAAGTTTACAAGATTCTTGTGTATGTTCACTGGTGATGTGTTTCCTTGAGTTAATGTTTTCTTTCTTCGTATTTCATTTCGTTGTCTGAATCTAATCTTTACGAGTAGCGTTATGTTACAGGATTTATCTATGATACCCTGTTTCCGACTCTAGAGGTTTAAGTATTTATCTTCTAAATGCCTTCAATTAAGAGATTCTTAAGTGCTTGTTAGTTGAAGTTATTTTTCTCATCTGTTCTTTCCTTCATCATTTAAAATACGAAAAGATCCAGTGAATGTATTACCTCGCCTTGTGAAATACTTTTTCAGCATTTCTGGTTGTATCTCGGATTCCTTGGATACAGACCCCATAGCCCAATGGACAAGTAGTTTATCTCAACCAACTTCAAAAAACCCTTACAACAAAACCAACATTTTCTATAGCTATCCTAATATCTTAATTTAAAACAAAGCTAAATTATACAGAGAGATCCCTCTCTGGAGCTGGAAAGGCTAGATCCCAGCTCTAAAAGTGGTTGGTTAAGGTTACCTTAGTAAATTTCTTCTTTTTCAACCTCTAGGAAATTTACCAAGTGCTAACATACTCTCTCTTCGAACTCTGACGAGGTCCCCTTCGACTGGGATGACCTGACAGGACATCCCATACCCCCACCTATGTCTGTTCGACTAAGAGACATTATTCAAACCATAACAAAGACTATGTACTTCGTTAGCACTTTCTTGTCCTCGACTTGGAGAGCGTTGGGCTTTCCCAAGCTTTTGTCAGCGATCCACAGGATACTGACTTTCAGAAGAAGGTCGAGTCGGGAACCTTAGCCTCCCCCTTTACATGTTGATTACACAAAAAATATGAGTCTTAGTTAAGCTCTTTTCCGACTCGTTACTAAAAATTGAAAAGATCACCAAGTTATTTGTCCCTTTCATACTCATTAAAATTGGATTTGAAAGATCATGAGTCTTAGTTAAGCTCTTTTCCGACTCGCTATCAAAAAATGGAAAAAATTGCCGAGTGAACTTGTCTTATTCACACTCGTAAATTGGATTTGAAAAGACGTCTATTTGGCACAAGTTTACCCCTTTTTCACACCAAGTAGACTAAAATATATAAAAAAGGACATTTTTTGGCGTTAAATTGTGATTGCATCTCATGCCCTTGCTTGCAGTATTGAGCCATTAGTCGGTTCTCTCTTTGCATTATAAACCATGTCCCAAGCAATTTTCATCCTCAACCAAGCAGAGCCTTGTCTATATCCTTCACAATTTGAAACCCTATACCCTGGAGGGAACATCACCTCGAGTGTCCATCTCTCTCATGAATTTCCTTTCATTGAGCATAAGTACATTCCACTGCTGGAACTAGTTTTGATTACTTGTGACACTCGTTCCCTCCTTTGTATTATAGAATTCACTTGTTATGAAAAAAAAAATACGGGAAAGAAGGGAGTACTATATTTTAATTGGTAGCAGTCGTGTCACCTTTGAACATAGCACAAATTTATTGAGTGCTTGCATCATCATAATTTTGGGTTTAGCATGGTCTTAAGAAGCTAATCTTATTACAGAATTTTCTCTACCGTCTGGTTAATCTTCCAACCACTATAGAACACATTACGGATGCCTCCTACATCTAATTGTCAAATCATTAAGTCTATGCTACCAAATTCCACTGTATGTCTCATGCTCTTGTTAAAAGGATGTCTATCAACCTGTGTCAGCCACTCCTAAGAAATCGTGACTTCACATGTCGACCATACCCTCAGTTTGTCTCAGAATCACATGATACTTTGGTCTTATGATGCACCCTGGCCCTACTTTTATCATTGGTAGGTCACCTTGAACCCAACAATCGACATTTCATCATGGGTTGTTGATTGGGTGGTTTCCCTTGTGTTCGACGGCAAGACATCTATTCACACTTTGGGATTTGTGTAGTGTCTTGGATGCCATTAGCCTTATTGGTGGTTTCCTTGCATTTGTCAGCAATTTTCATCACTTGCTGCTATTCCGAGGGTCTTTTTCGTGTACCACTTGCATTTGGCACACATGAAAGATGCACAGGGTCATTGGTTCGTGAAATGTTCTTCATCTGATCTCCACCAAATCATGAAGCTCTTGCTTTGTTCCTCGTGTTGACTGATGAGAGATGCCTTAATGATCTCCTTTCAGTGGGTCTCTTTCCATCGACTTCAGCTCATGTATTCTGGATACAAGACTTAGAGTTTTATGAGTACCTTAAGGATTGCAGTAATTAGTGGCAGGATCTCTTACCATTGACACATGGGAATACATCAATGTCTCCTGATCAATGGATCTCTCAAATGTTCAACACCAGCTCCTTTATTCACATTTGTAGAGATGTACTTGGTGCCTTGATACCTACATTAATCATTGGTAGGTTGTCTCATGTTTGTTAATGATATACCTCAATGACCGGTAATCAAACGATGTCTCATCGTGTTCGACCTCAACTCATTTATTCACATGGTATAGACTTGCACCATTGGCAGATTGTATTGAAGACTTGAAGACATCACTTTGTAGACACATCTTTCCTAAGTTGTTGCTTCCATTTCATCGAACCAGTACCTATTTGACTTCAATGATCATGGGAGATTAGATTGTACTCCATGGTATACAGATATCTTCAGATTGATTTTGGGACTGGTTTCACTGGGTCTTGTTCATGACTATGACAACTATTGGCATGTAACCACATTTATATTTGCCTACTCATGGCCATGAACACTTGTTGGTATATTTTCCACATGGATTTGCATTGTAATTTTGGCAGCCATGTATGCAAAGTTAGTACATAATGTAATGAGCAGTTGAGCTCATTTAACTGGTTCTCTACCACTCCACTTCTGGGCTATTTATAATGTATTTTGGCAGTCATAGATACTCCTCTGATCTCACACATTAGGGGGCATCTATTATAGAAAGATTTTCCTCACCATTGTTATCTTGCACAGAGGGACTTTTTCCATTTCCCTATGCAGACTTATCAACCCCCTTTTTGATAAATCCAGAGCCAAAATTATATATTTTTCCACATATACGCTTCTTAACTGCTTTGCAAGATGTGTATATGATTGATGCTCCACTACAACTCGCGTATATCAAGATTTGTGCCAGAAAATACAAAATGAGGTTGGTTTTCCATGTCACAACAAATGATCTTTGATCTTTGGCCTTCCATATACTAGAAACATTCTGACTCAGCCCTTCAGTTGCATTATGGAGGCTATAAGAGCACAATTTTGAGCTATGGAAAAAGAGAGAGAAGGAATTCAACTTTGAGAGAAAAGTTACTCTGGAGAAATTACTTCATATTGAGTCTGCATTCCTTTGTCCCTCAAGTTTGAACACAATGTTCATCCCCCAAGATCTTCCCTTATTTTCAAGAGGATCTCATTATCTCTTTGTTATGAGCTTGCCTTTGGTGGAGGATTGAAGTGGTGGAGACCCAGTTGGAAGGAACTTGGTTTCTTGGTTTCGAACTGTGCCGACATGGAAGTCTGTAATGTTGATACTTCTGTTGATCAATTATTAATATAAATACTCCTTTCCTATCCTATCGATATCTTGAAAATATATGATTATTATCCATGGGAATGTTTGTAATTTTTATTAATGGATTGTGCTATCTGATGTGCTAACTCATTTTATATACTCTCACTATATACTTGCACCTCTTGTTTGTTGAGAACTTCTTGCAGGTGTAAATATTTGGGTCAAAGTTCTCAATGGTGGAATGACATCAAACGATTGGATCGAGGTATGCTTCTTCCTCGTATTGCACATTAGTTTATATAGCACATGTTGGAATTGAGTTGATTTCTGCAGTCATACCTGTCTGTTGTGGTTTACCCTTGGCCATAGAGAGTTTTTCCCTTGTAACAAAAAGAGACTTACTTGTTCACAGATGGATTCTCGGGGTACCATCAGATACAAATTATGCGGGAGGACCGATACGAGACTAATTTCACCACAGAGTGGGGAGTTTATTAGTATACAATAATTCCCTTTGGACTGAAGAATGCCCCTGCAATGTTTTCCAGAGTTATGGTTGCAACGTTCAAGGAATTTATCCATAAGCTCCTTGAAGTATACTTGAATGATTGGAGTTTGTTCAGTCTATTGAAGGATAACATAGAAGTAATTAGGATAATGTTGGATACGTGTAGACAATGTCATATTTCAATGAACTTGAAGAAGTGTATTTTTTGTGCACCGTTGGAATTTTTTTGGGCCATGTAGTCTACAAGCATGGATTACTAGTGGATCTGACCAAGATCGCAGTGATATATATTTATAACAACCTACATCATTCAAACAACTGAGGGAAATAATGGGTCACATAGATTATTATAGGAACTTTATCAAAGGCTATGTGCATATCACAACACCTATGGAAAAGTTGTTGAAGAAGGAAGCAAAGTTCCAATGGAACGAGGACTATCAGTGTTGATGATTAAAACTGCATGAGACATCCTCCAGGACACAGACTAAGTGAGTCGACCTGAGAGAGAGCCCATGAGTTGGGTGTTCTCATGAGATGGTGTGTTTTTCCTCTCTGAGACAGAGAAGGAATGTTGTGTGCCCCTATGTGGGGTGAGGAAGCCTAGGAGTTGGGTGTTCCCATGAGATGGGTGTGTAGTTCCTCTATGAGACAGACATGGAACAATGTGTACCCCTGTGTGGGGTGAGGAATCCCATGAGTTGGGTGTGTCGTTCTCTCTAAGATGGAGCTGAAACAATGTGGTACTATAGATGATTCTCCTATGAGATGCAGTGAGATAGATATTTGTTGAGTAGGACGTCATTATGGATGAGAACAGGTGGTCTTGATCCTAGTGGCTGAGAACTAGTGAGTGTGTGTCCAAATGATTCTCCTATAAGACATAGTGAGATAGATATTTTTTGACTTGGACGTCCCTGCGGTTGAGCACAGGTGGACATACCCTTAGTGGCTGAGCACTAATGGGTGTATGAGATCCCCTGCTATATTTTCTAAGAGTTAGACTTACCTGTAACCCTATTTGTGATATAAAGGGTACATGTCGACCCCACCATAAAGTGAAAGATAATTAATATGGTAATTATTAATTATATTTTGAGTTATTGAGGTCGACCCTGTTGTTCCAATAGACACTACTTTTGATATGTCTGGTCTAATATAAATAAAGGTAATTTCCCCATTGAGGAAATATAACACAAGTGTGAGTTTGTAAATTTCAGCAAGTACTTGTTCTTGGGTTGAAGTGCACACCTCTCTTGGGTGCTAGTCTTCTAGGTTTTGTGAGCACCCTTTTGTGTGCTAGGTTTATGGTGTGGGAGGTCTTTCACTTGAAGAATATAGAAAATGATTGGCTGGGTTTTATTCCCTTGTTGAGAAGGGTTTCCTAGGATACTTCTTGTGTACTTGTGCATGGTATTTCTTCTTGTGATCTTGGTTGATGCAACAAATTGTTAATGGTGTAACTGCAATTGTCTATGGTTCAAGTAAAATGAAAAAATTGGAATGAACTTCATCCTTGAGACTATATTATTGAAAAATAAACATGGTTTCAGAGCATAGGTCTTGAAGAACCCAATGCACATGAATTCAAATCTAGTCGTCCTCTTCTTTTGCAGTTTCGTATGATCCTCTAGGGTTTGCTGCAATTCCATATGACCCTCCTTTTTTGAGGTGTTTCAGTACCTTAAACTTGGACACTGGGGATAAAAGTTATATAGGAGTGTACAACCTCCTTCAACACAACTCTGACAAGTCTTAGATTTCATTTCCGAGCATTTTGTATTTTTGACCTTAGGGTTTCTAGGGTTTCACAATTTTCTACAGATTTTTGGTTTTAGGGTTTCTGTAGCTCATTAAAGGAGATTTTCAGCTCACCAGTATTCTTGTGACTCTCTTAAGTCTTATAGTTGGTATTAATAAGCCCAAAAAAACCTAAGGTTTCTAGCCTAGCCTAGTTGTTAGGTTTTCTAGCCCAGTTCACAAGGGTTTGTGAAGAATATGAAAATATGTTGACACCATGGCTACCATCTTCATGAATATGTCAAAGGACAAAGATCAACCAGGTGCCATTATATAAATCATATGAGTAGCAATAGGTATGCACTTGTATATATTATTTGTATCATTTTCATGAGGGTACTTGGAGGAGGAAGGAACCTTTCTGAAGTCATGGATCCAGAGGGATCTTAGTGCATTTAGAGGAACAACACACTGGAAGTGAAGACTCTAGGTTTGATTTTTTTAATTATCATGCCTCTAACCTACATTTGTAAATTTTTCTACATTACAAGTAGGTGTTGTAGGTGTGACAACAATCCTTAATTTGTTTTGATTCTAGAGATGTACTCATTATTCTCCTTTTAGGAGATATTCTTGTTTTGTTTCCTTTCGTTTGTTTTCTTGTTCCAGGCAGGTTAACAACAAAGGAATATGGTTATACTTAATACTTCAGAGGGAGTCACTTGAATTTAGAGGGAGTAACTTGACTCAAAGGGAGTCAAAACTAGTTGAGAAGGAGGAAGAACAAAACCATCATTGAGGAAACCAATGCAATGATGCATGATCAGAGTCTTCCTATGATTCTGTGGGAAGAAGCATGCATGAAAACAATATATGTTCAGAGTAGGAGTCCCCACCAGATTTTGAAGAACATAACTCCCAAAGAAGCCTTCACCAAATTGAAGCCTATGATTGGACACTTCAGGATATTTGGGTGCCTAGTATATTTTTCATGTACCCAAAGAGAAGAAATCCAAGCTAGACCCTTCAGGGAGAAAAGGTAAATTTGTGGGGTATCCTAAATCTTCGAAGGCATATCAAATATACATCCCTAGTTAGAGACATATTGAGATAAGAAGAGATATTGTTTTTGAAGAAGATATAGCCTTTCAAATATCTAGAGAATCTTAGATGGAAATTGATAGTGAGACAATACCTTCTCCCCCTTCAACAGTTCAAAGGGAGGCATACATTATTCCAGTTGATCTAGTTGTTCCAGATGATCCAATTGCTCCAGTTGATATGCCCAAAGATATTTTGGTAGGGAATAAAAGTCCTTCCTAGGATCAAAATACTTTGCACGAGGTAGAGGGACATACAACTCCTCAAGGCACATTTAGAGAGAGCAAGAGACTAAATATATTTTGAAGCTAACTTTCATCCATGAGCCACATCATTGATTATGAGCCTTCTTGTCATGGAAAAGAAACATGTGAACAAGTATGGAAAGATGCCATGACAAAAGAATATCAGTCTATGTTAAAGAATGATGTATGGGATATCATTTCAAGACCAGAAGGGAAGTCTTTAGAGACTTCCAAGTGGATGTATAAGATCAAACATGCAACTGATGGAAGTGTTGAGAAATAAAAAGTGAGACTTGTAGCTAGAGGATTCTTTATGATTTTGGGTTTCAACAAAAATGTCTTTGATTAAGGTTGGTTGTCATTGATGTCAACCCTTGAAGAAAGCCCCATAGCACAAAGGTTTGGGTAACGGACCCAATATTGTTTAATGTAAATATGACTCATTATTTTTTTGTCATGGTTAATAAGAAATAAATATGGATGAACTCCAAAGTGGTCCCCTTATGGTGAAATCCCTCACGAGAAGATGCTTTGCGAAGTAATAGAACCCATGATTAATTATGGAATAATGAGATGAAGGATAATGAACTTGTTAGGGAAACTATCCTAGATGGATAGTTCTTGTCATGCCATTTATGGTGGTATGTAGAACGTCACATAACTCCTCATGGTTAGAGAGTTATGACCATGTGAAGTTGGAGAACCCAGGTTTGGGTAATGGACCCAAGTTTGTTTGATGGATAATGGTATTATTTTTGATATATTTGAAGGTAATACTATTCTATATGGATAGTACATGTCATTCCATTTTTGGTGGTATGTGGAATGTCGCATAACTCCTCACGGTTTGAGAGTTATGGCCTTACGAAGTTGGAGGACCCTCATATGTCATCTAGAAGCCCCAAAAGGTCAAAGTAGTCAAAGTGGATTAAGATATTTTAAAAGGTAAATAATAAAGTGAAGTGAAGAGTGTATTATAATTAAAATTGAATAAAAAAAAAATTATTTCAATAATAAATTTAATGGAGAAATTAGAAGTGGGTTAACCCTAAAATAAGGAAAGTGGGCCAAGTGACCTAGAAGATGTTTTTAAGGAAGCTACTTAGAGAGTAAAAATAAGAGGCAATGCTCTCTCATTTTAATTACACTTGAGAATATTGAATATCTATAGGTGTCTGAGGTAACCAATGATATCTAATCTGGATTTCTGAGGGAAGGTGAATAAAAGAAGGCCGAAATGCAAGGAAGGATAAATTCTTTTGATGGTGCTTTCTAAAGTATGTTATTTACAGGTCATATCACCATTTGTGCTATAATGTTTTTTCTATAATGATTCAGATCATGAAATTGCTGTGCCATTGACAAAACATACCCAAGTATATGTGGTAAAACATTCAGCTTGTGGGTAGTTGTATTTTGGTAGTTACACTCTGTTGTAGGAAAATCTCCCTGTGAACAGGTAGATTGCCTCAAAGAGCTAGACCCTACTCTAAGACATAAAGTGCTTAATGTGGACACTGACTTCCTTTCAAATCCATACAAACTAGCACATGATAAGGAAGGAGAAAAACAATACCTTTTTATCGATGTTTGTCCCTACACGCTCCAAATCGAGCTCCGAACTCTATCTCGTCACTGAGTCATGTAGACAAACAAAGTACGCCCGCTTCCTACTCTATTGGTGTTAGCTTGAAAACAGATCTATCTATCAATGATAGGTTCATGTGAAATCAGACACAAACTAGAAATAAATAGGCCAAGCATGTCATATTGATGAGAATAACGACAACAATACTTACAATCGTAGATGTGAATGCGACAGCTTCGTCAAGTCCCCTTTGTCTAACCCTTGCTTGAAAGATCCACAACCTGGATGATAGCAGCTTCACTAATCACTCTCCTTTGGCTAACTGTGTGTTTCCTATGAGATCATAGGTTTCATGCTAGCAATTCTTCTTTTTTTCCACCATCATAGAGCTTGCTTATATAGGTTAAGAGGAGCTTAACCTCTTGAGTTATCTTTAGAACAAGTTGAGGAACTCCCTCCTTAGATCAGGGATCTCCTGATGGAACCAAGAATTCAAATGCAACTGCCTTCTAAACTTGAAATATCCTCCCCTTATTCTCCTCAATGGGCCAACTACTGCCTCAGATTAGGCAGTGCTCCCTCAAAAGGGGCATCGGAGCGTTGTAGCGCTCCCTAGGAAGCTTGAGGGGAGCGCCAACGCTCTAAAGATGGATAGTGCTCCTCCAGAGGGGTAGACAAGCGTTATAACACTCCCTGAGGCCTTATAAGGGAGAGCTAGCACTCCTAAGGCTAATGTAGAGGAGCGCTCACCTCCAAAACCTTTGTTTAAGAGTTCTTCTCAGGTGTTAAGAGTTCCTTGACTTCAGTTAATCAATTCCTCTTCTCCAAATCAAGTTTATGAGATGTTTTAAGTGCCTCCTTAGTGTCTTCCTTATGGAAGTATGCTTAAACAATGTTTGTGACAATTATGAACAACTTGCGACACTTGTGAAATTTGTAATGAAGATGCGACACTTACGACAATTGAGAGGAAAATGCGACACTTATCCAGTTGAGTAATTTTTATGTGTAACAGATTGCCCCCTAAAGTATGAAGTTAGAAGATGGGGACCGATAACTGAAATGATTTGTAGACGTTCAAGCAAGGGTATAGACTCGGAGGACCTGACGGAAGCTGCACACAAACATCCAACAAATATCATGACATATTTCAAAACCCAAGGCAAGCATACCTATGCTTGGGTGATCAAGACTTGCAAGATATGGCCGCCATAAAATACACTGCGGATCCATAATTGTATTGACAAGAAGGTATAGCCATCGAGGATACAATRTGGATCTATACTCTGATGAATCGGATTGATCGTAGCCACGAAGAATACACAGTGGATCTACGAGATGACAAGACATATCCACGACCAATACAAAGTGGATCTATGTAACAGTGTATGTGTTATTTTTCCAATAGAAACTCCTTCACAACCTGGGAAAAGCATATATCAAAGTGGTCACTCAACCTAGGGTCTTCTTACCAATCCCAATATGGTACGAATCTAAACATGTGAATAGATGTCTTGATGTCAAACATGGCGGAAACCACTTGATTACCAGTCAATGGTGTGAACCATTAACAAGTGCAAGGGAAATCACCATTAATGTCAATGATTCCCAAGGTACCCTAGTACATTCCAGCGAATGTGAATAGAGGATTTGAGGTCGAACATCCATGGAATCATCCGATCAGAGGTCAATGATGTAAACCTATTGTCGAATGTGAGGAGGCCTGCCATTAAGGCATGCAGGTCCCAAAGTACTAACTGGTTTCTAAGTCTGATTCCGGGATAATGTGTTGAAGTCGATAGGAATAGAATCATCGAGGGAGGGCCTTGATGTATCCCCCATCAACAACATGAAATAGACATAGAGATGTAATTGGTAGATCAAATGGACATGGACTGACATAGGTTTTGAGGCAAGATATTTGGGATGGATGACTCTAGAGGCGGATACTTCCCTTGAACACTGAGGCACAACAACAAAACATGACAAGGACCAAAACTATGCAGTGGATACTGTGACTGGCGTCGGGTGACCCAAAGGAGTGAAAGGAACTCAAGTATTGGCTCAGTGCATAGGTTCAATGGATTATGATATGTGAAAATGACAAAGTGTTGTGTTCAAGGGTAACTCTAAGAATTGTTGGATAATGTTCTCAAGAGACTGCTTGGCTTGCTCCTTTCAATTTTTCCCCCATCCAGATGGACGAGTACCTCTTTTTGATTTAATGAGCTCGAGGAGGATAACACATGCTCAATTTAACTCACCTTCGGTAAGTTCCTCTTCCTTTGTTTAACGAACCGGAAGAAGTAAGGGATCGGTCCCATATGGGCCTGTCGATGTGTGTTTTAATGAGTCCAAAGACAGAAAACTCAAAGGTTTTTCGGGATTATAGAGTTTGGAAAAACACTTAAAAGATAACTCTCTCAGTTCCTTTTTCGTACAGTAGTCTAATGATACCTAAAAAGAGATAAACTATCGCTCTAAAGACGCCCTTTCCAACCTTTTAACAAGCATGAAAGGAAGCAAGATCACTCGACAATCTTTTCATATTTAGAGAGTCTGAAAAGAGTTTAAAGATGACTCCAAGGGGGTTCCTTTTTCGTGTATTCGTGTATCCGTACAGGTCCAAAAAAGAGATAAAAGTTTACCCGGTTGCGTTCTCATATTTTTATGAGCACGAGAAAGAACAAAGACTAAGCTCAGTATGCTACCCCCATCTTGAAAGCTAGTGACTTGACTCCAGAATGATCATCAAATACTGGAGTGTTGTAGGAAAATCTCCCTGCGGACAGGTAGATTCCTCTAAGAGCTTGACCCTAAATCTAGACAGAAAATGCTTAACATGGACACTGACTTCCTTTCAAATCTATCTAAACTAACACATGAGAAGGAAGGATGACAGAAGTACCTCTTTACTGACGTTTGTCCCTGCACGCTCTGAGTTTCACTCCAATCCTTTTCTCCTCGCTGAGTTCTGCAGACAAACAAGATACTACCACTTCCTACTCTATCGATGTTAGCTTGAAAACAAATCTATCAATTAATGATAAGTTCATGTAACATTAGACACAAACTAGAAAGAAACAGGCCAAGTGTGTCATATTGATGAGAATAACGACAGCAATACTTACAATCGTAGATGCGAATGCGACAACTTCGTCGAGTCCTCTTCGTCTAACCCTTGCCTAAAAGCTCCACAACTTGGATAACAGCAGCTTCACTGATCACTCTCTTCTGGCTGACTGTGTATTTTCTCCAAGATCATAGGTTTCATACTAGCAGTTCTTCCCCCTTTCGACCATCATAGAGCCTGCTTATATAGGTTAAGAGGAGCTTAACCTCTTGAGTTATCTTTAGAACAAGTTGGGAACTTCCTCTTCAGATCAGGGATCTCTTGATGAAACCAAGAATTCGAATACAACTGTATGGTCCAAATTTGTGAAAGATAATAGCCCTTTTCTCCCTCCTTATTACTTTCTATCTCTCTTATCTCTTGTTTTGTAGTTTGTAATGTAGGGTCTTGGTAGAAGAGGGTGTATTCTGTCGGTATCGATGATTCCTCTTGAAAGAACACTTCATAGTTTTGAGAGAGGGGGACATCGGATAAGAGAGGAGAAAATTTTCTGAAGTGGGAATCGCAGGAATAATTGCCAAGAACGGGGAAATCTGTAGATGACGATTCGTTCAGGGTTTCTAGATCAGTGACTGTATGTTTCAGATATCTCTCCCTATCGATTATGATCATATTATTGTATACCTTCGGTGGTAGCCAAAGGTGTGCCCAGTCTGTACTAAAGTACCCATTTAACTTCTCAGACCAATCTCGACATAGTAATAACAGATAGGCCTTTGGGATGCTACCATGATGATGTCAATCACTTCCACAAATTTAGGATGTGTCACTATTCTAATCATTACATCCCTGAGTTCCCCCATGACTTTGACTCGGGTCCTATCTAGATGTATCACATGTTTGTCACTCTGTAGAGGAATGGCATTTAATTTTCTACAGATAGACAAAGGCATAACATTGGAAGATGCTCCTAAATCTACCAAAACATTATGGAGATTCATGTTGAAAACTTCAAACGTTAAGAGGAAAGGTGGGACAAAAGGATTCCCTTTATTATCTTTCGAACAGGTATTTACGGTTGGTTTATTTACTGGGTTTGTGGGAGATAGATTCCTTTCCTGACCATTGTCAATCATAGGGTTTTCTTCTAAGTTCAAATCTTATAGCAGGAAGTCCTTCTGCTGAGGGATCCTACACATGTCCATGACTTATATGTTTTCCCTTAACTTCTTCAAATATTCAACTACATTGTAATCAAGTTTGGGCGATTCTCAGGTATGGATGCTTATAGGTTTCCTACTGGGAGAACACAATGTTTTCAGGGGATCAAGGAATTTCTTATCACTCAAATTTTGGGTAGCAGTAATGTCTTTTGGGACAGGTGGACCTTTACTGTGCATCTACACCACCGATACCTCGACGGGTGATTCTTGAGACTCAAACAAGTAGTCAAAAGGCATGATCAGGTCGAGATCCCATATCAACATGGTTGTATCTTGTGGTGGATCAACCTCTTCCTGATCAACAATATTATAACTGAACCGCTCGATCATTCAGTTAGGGAGACTTTGTCTAGATACCAATTGGCCATCAAATTCATGGCATTCACCCATTGAGGGAAGTCTCTTTTGGATTGGTTTTCCTGATGATACGTAAAGAAAGAATCAAATTCCACATTCCCTAAATCGATATTTAATTTGGTTGGGGAAGGTTCAATCACCTTGAATGGTAAGTTCCTTTTAAAGAAAGGCTTGTAGGGCCTCTGGCCTTGGTTAACTTCCCCCATGTTTCTCTTCATTTCTATGATCTTATTTGATAGTTTCTTAACCATGCATTGTAGATCTTCTATGTCTCCATTACCTTTGTCGAGAGTCTGTTCTGGATGTTTCCCCGACGGTCTAGTCAAAAGGAGTCCTCTCCTAGGGGGGAGGTTGAGATTATTTCTTAACTAATGAAACCTAGCCTTATTTACACCCTTTCACCTGGAATTCTATCATTTTGGCTTCTTCAAAATTCTCATCTAGGGTTCGTTTAGCATCCCTTTTTACGAACATGGAAATTTAGTCTAGGAGAGAGTTAGCGTAAACTTTGATTTGCAATTCCTGAGTTGGCTTAGCTTCGGGCTGGAACTTGTTCAAGATAGTCGTGAATCTTTGGTTGAAGTATTTGACCCTTTCTTTTGAACTCATGGTGGTGGAAAACAACTCAGCCATCAAGGCTCCCGTAGTAGTTTCTTCGGTAAATTTGTCTAGAAAATATTTCTGGAACTTCATCCAGCTAGTTATAGATCCTATCGGTAGGTTGAAATACCACGTGGAAGCCAAATTTTCAAACGTATAGGGGGGAAGTATGCATACTACATCTTCATGTTGGATGTTCATAAGCCTGATCGCTAGTATAAATTTCTTGATATGATCTTCAGGCAATTCAGAGGTTTCAGGATCGAACTTTGGTAGTAACTTCTCTGGATGACAGGGAAGGTTATGAACGGGTCCTGGGAGGGAAAAATCGTCTTTGGATAAATAGGGTGTATTTTTCAGAGGCGAGTTCCCCTTTTTATCATCATGGTCATTGTTGCCTTCCATATCTTCATACTTTGAGTTAAACTCCTCTTCTTCTAAGAAATTGTCTGGTTTAGAGACGTTGTTGGCTGGCATTTCAGGTATCAAATCAAGAGTTTCTTGGATTTTGGTAATCACGAAATCTATTAAGTCTTCTACAGAGTGTACGAAAACCTCGTTGGAAGTGATAACCATTGGTCTTCTTTGTTGTTTTCTTTGTGGGAGTACAGGAGATAAGGACAATGCATCGATCTGTTGGGCGTAGGCTCTTGTGATTCTTCTGAATTGATTTACTTCCTCGTGAGGAAGGGCGTAAGGTATTTCAGGGTGAAAAGGTTATTCCTCAGGCTGGGGTTAGTTACTCATTCCAGGAGTACTCAGCATGTGTGGGATGTCTTGGGAATGACTAGCCATGTATGTGGGTTGTTTTGAATCTATAGGTTGTTTGAAATAATTTGTAGAATATATATCCATCCATTCATTCTCAGGCCCTCCTTCTAGTGCTAGTTTTGTTCATGGGTATTAAATCCCTAGTTCAACAATAAGAACCAAACCCACCACTGAGGCCCAATTAGACTCTGAAGCATTTGGAATGGAATGGTTCTCCAGATCTTGTGATCTGGCCAATTAATCGATGGGCTTTAACATTTTCTTGTGAAGGCTCTTCCTTCAGTTTGGACTATCTCTTTTGTATTTTCTCTTGAGTGGGACCAATGTGAGGTGTAAGCTGGTATAAACCAACTTGGAAAAAAAATAGAATTAAGTTCTAACTACTGGGGAAGAGGCTAAGCTTGGGATAACCTGCTACTCAAACATGCAGATGACAATTCTATACCACAGGCCTAGTACTAATACATTAACCATGTGAGCATCCAATTACTGTCTGAAATTACTAATTATCAGAAAGAAAAACACATATGCAATAAGATAACGACAAGAAAAATAATTCATCTACCATAATCATTCATCACATAATCACACAACGATTCATCATATTCATCATTAAAGAAAATAACAACAAAGAATTGCACCAAATAAATTGACAATAAATTAGACAGCTCTTACATGTTACATCTATTCATGAAATCAGATAGGAAATAGTTCTTCTCTGCGTCCACTCACACATGCATTTGATGAAAATAACTTTGTCTTTGGTCCAGAAGGACTTCTCAATTCATAGCAGCTTCAAAATAATTCTTAACAACCAGAAATAAAGAGTTCTTGCAACAACCATCAACCCTTAACTAATCGGTCAAGGTCTTTATTTATAATCTAAAGTTCAACTGAAAACAATGGCTAAGTGCAATTTAAGAAAATCAAAATACGCCACATGCCGTCATCTTCTAACAGTTTCTTTAATAGTCAACTCCAGATATTTATATGAAAGGATGAATTTTCTCATACTCTGACCAACTGATAAACAATCCATCGCAGGTTTGAGCCCATGGGAACCTGTGCTGCTCCATTGCATGCATCTGGTATTTTTCCAGACTAGAGTTTAACTGATGTAGCATAGTTAGAACTCTAATATGATGGTCCATAAATCATTGCACTTGCCCTGGTACTACGTCAATCATCTTCACGAGCTCTTCGGCCCATAGTGAATCTTGCTTGGCATGTGACTTGACTATGTCGTACAAGTCAACAAGGTTGTCGGGGGTGCCGAAATCGGGGAGTTTGATATCCTTCACTGCTTCATTGATCTTACCCCAATGTTTCCTTTGGGTTCCTTGGTGAGGTTACAGAGTGAACTTTGTTCGATAGTTAGAGGAAAATTTCCTACAATCAGGATTGACATCGTTTAGAAATTACTTATCAAGAAAAACATAGGAAAATGTAAGTGGAAAATCCAACCGATGCACACTTGTAGAGATTTCTAGTCCCGATTGTTAAATACTTACGTGATCCCAGTAGATTTTTTTAATGACCTGTAGCATCTCTGTCCATGTCGCCACTCCCCTTCTGTTTGGATGAGTTACATCCACGTGTCATAGTGTGACAGATCATGTACGACAAATACGAGATTTGAATCTATTCCAGAGGTTGATTTCCCCTTAGGGTTTGGAAAGGATGATAGAGTTGAACGTGTTTTGAAAGTGTACGTCAACTCCCAAAAGGTTGGGTCCCATAATAAAGGAATTTTTTAAATTCCCTAATTCGAGGCAATTTGTTACCCCAGAGGTCGTATCACCAATTGTGGCAACCATCATTCGCCAATAGTGGAGGTTGGGAAGATTACAGAGATTGGAAATGATTATACCGTAAATTCTCTGCAAATCTTATTGGTTATGTTTCGCATGTCCTGGTTCATATCCATCATGCAAACATGACGCATTAATTATTCAAAACATCTCATCATAATATATGAGTATTCCTTGGCACATTCCATCTTGTTGCCCCGCTCTGCTATAAATCTTATATGTTTGTGCGGGTTCTATGCATCGGTCGAGTTTGTATACAAGTAGGGACTGGTCTTGTGAGTCCAATTCTATCATAACCTATGTCATTGGCCTTCATCTAGTCATTGTTTTCTAAGCATGCACATGATTTCGCTCCATGGGATCCCCTCAAAACATGAGACGGGGTGCGCGAGGAAGCTGAAGTGCCAGGTCTGAAACCCAACATGCCTGGGACTCTTTCTTATTATCATTGAGTGTCTCTTGGATTTCAAAAGGAGGTCCTTACCTCTACTCCAAAACTACCATCGGAGTGTCTCTAGGACTACTAATCGAGAAAGCGGGAGCTGAATGCAAAAGACATGGGTATCAGTTCTAATGTTGAAAACCCTAATCAACAGCTAGAGCAGGCACAACTTGCCATAGCTGAACTTTATCAAGAAAATTGAGAATTGCGGAGACAATTGGCGGCACAGAACCAGGAGGTATCAGCACCACCAGGTCGTGAAGGAAGCAAAAATTGGATCAAGACGTAGCTTTGGGAATCATAAAATACAATTGTGCAGCTGCGTGAAATGCAGAGTATGATGGAGGAGGAGAACAGAAGAACATTACAAGGCACATGGAACAGACTAGGAGAAGGTCTATGTGCAAGAGATATGTGAAGGGTGGATCCTTGCTTTGTATTCTCGAAAGTAACGTATGTTTTGATAATTTTCCCTTTTGTTGTGAGAATTTTCACGGTCTCGATGTAACTGAGTCGGTTGGCTAAGGTGTTGGTAGTGTTTATTGTATGTAACCTAATCCCGGTGGGAAACTTAATATATGAAATTTCAAAAATGTTTTTCCTAAACAGGTTCTAGTCATAGAATTTGAAAGCATCGTGTTTCCTCTTTGCGCGTAAATCTACCATGTTCTTATTCCATATTCTCGTAATTATGTGATTTTGTAATTGCCGGTGTCCTGAGTTATTTTGTAAGTTCATTGATATTTTCCTTCAGAAAATTTCGGTGCCTAATGATGTTGACGTGGAGTTACTAACTCGGGGCTTACCAAACAAAAACCTAGAACTCAGCTCGTGGGTAAGGGTTACACTCAGGGCTTCGTTTACATTGATCATGCTAAATTGAGATAGATATTACGACTGTCGACGTCAGTTAGTATCGATGATCGACGTTCAAAAATCAACGCGTAGTTTCTTCGGGGCTTATCGTCCTTCGAAACTCCTGATGTCAAAAATATTTTGGCATCAGTGATTGGCAATCAGTGATATCTTTACTTTACTCACGCGATGCTTACTCTCTTCAAAACTTCCCGACACTGATGAGGGTCAGTCATCAGCATCATTCTTGTGTAGAGCCTGTTGCATTATTAAGACTGTCATCTGTCGATGTCGATGGGGGTTGGGGGTCGGCTATTTTGGTCCTCCTAGTTTTTTAATCAAATGTTAGTCTTTGTTAATTCATGATGATTTTCACTTTCTCGAACAACTTTGAAAGACTTAAAATGAAAAATAGAAGACGAGAAAAGGAAACATTTTCATACTAAGATCGAATTAGACATTCACAAGAGATCAAATGGTACCCAAAAAGTGAAATTTGACGTAGAATTTTAGGGTGTGTTGAGTGATCAACACAGTCATAGAATCTCTGTGTGCATCACAAATGGGTACCACCTCCACCGGCCCTTTTTCTAAGAATATCTTAGTTCAAATATCATGTAGCATTGCATCTATTGATGGAAATTCATGTCCAAATTTAAATGTGAATTTGAACCTCTAAGTCATCTCATCCTAGTTGGTTTTTTCTCTATGCATTTCCAATTCTAGATACCAGTTCTTAGGAATTGTATCTAGTGTATGTATAAATCTATGTATCCATTCTTTAAATCTATGTATCCATTCTTCCTTTGGTGTCATGTTCCATCTGTCCCTACACTACTCGACATGATCCATTGGGTCACTTTTCCCTGTATACCTCTACGCAATATTTTAAATGACATTACCAAACCTGACTTGCATTAGTCTTATACATTGTGACCAGTGTTTTATTCCCACTTTGTGTGCATCCCACCATTTGGCTGGAGTCACTTTTAGGACAAAATCTAGTGGAAATAGCCTTTTTTGTTTGAGTACCTGCAACTCAAATACCTTTACAAATGAACTTATCTCAGTCAATCCATCATACCTGGGTGGATCACATAACTATGTTCCAATCCAGAGCAAGGATCGGGTCATGCATGCACATTGTCTAGTTGAAACTTCATGCATCCTCTGCGCCAATGCTCTAGACCTTCTTCTGAATCTGATGCACATGAACTGATACTTCTCCAACTCAATGTGCCATATGAAATGGATTTTACATAATCATCCATCCACGTATTCATGTTATACAAGTTTTCCATGTTGTTTCCTCTTGATGGCTCTATGTACCTCTTTCCTTTTGTTGGTTCCAATGGTGCAGTAAATTTCAAATCTTTGACTTCAAATTTCAATTCCCTCCTCTTCAAATTAATGATTTCTTGGTTATCAAATGTCCATTCCAGTCCCATCAATGTTGGATATGGTTTATTTTCATCCACGATCTCAATAACTTCAAAGTCTACCAATCAGTACTATGGTGTTCTTATTCGCGAGCCTTAGCTAAAAAGGAGACCAAACCAACTTGGCCTTGCCCATCATCTCCCAGGTCTACTTTGGAAATACATTCACATCATACCCCAAGTCCAAGATGACATTATCCACATCATATTCCCCAATTTATGCATTGAATTTGAATTCTTTGTTGGTTCTTTTTTTGTGCAGTACTTGATTCACCACCCTTTATGCAATGGGTGTTTCCCTTCCTTGTGTGCAATGATCAAAAATTTCATATAGTGAATTCAATGTAGTTTCATATTTCATTATCTCTACACAACTTCTCAAGAATTCTCTCAGAGTGTTTACCTTCCTAGTTGGATTCTCTAGCCCAGTGCAATCATTGAACTGCGGCACATATGATGTTGATGCTCCCCAATCTTGCCCAAGTACCTATTTTCTTTCCCTCTGATATGTATCCTTTTCTTTTTAAGGGTAAAATTTTGGCATAGGTCCCATTGACTTTTTTACCCATTGCTTAGCTTTCTTTCCCCCATTTGTCACATCATCTCATGTTCTAGCTCCTCTATGCGTAACAACTTCTATTATAGGTCCTTCATTGAGTTTTTTGGTCGATATCTTCTTTACATTATGATTTGGATTCTAGTTTTGATTTCCTCTTTCCTGCCATTTCAAAAATAATTGAGGACAATATTTTGTCACATTTTTCAGTGCTTGACAATATGTGCACATTGTAAACAGAATCGAGCAAGTGCGGGCTAAGTGTCCCGGTTGGTTACAATTGTAACATATTATCGGTCCTCTTCCTCTTCTGCCTCAACGTCTGCCAAAATTTCATTTTTTGCCTGGATTAAATCCCCTCTGGTTAGTATACTATGGAGCACCTCCTTTTATCACATCATTCTCCTCCTGAATCCTATACATATATGTAGTGCTCTCCCTCATCAAATCAAATGCACGACAATCATTTTATTCATGTCCAACTGACTTGCAAAAATTGTAGAATAAGTTCTTTGGTGTACTTTGATACTTCTATAGTATTGGGCACTCAGTTGGATGATGTCCCCATTTCTTTCATGTCTCACAATACCCCCCTCCAGGTAAATGATTCGGTGCTCTAGTCACCAAATACTGCATAAATTTTGGGCATTTGTTCTTGTGATGACCTTCAGTCCTACACTTGGTACATCAGACTTGTTCGCATTTCTCCTTCCCTTTTTTAAGTTCTTCCAGTTGAATCGTCAAAGTATCCAATGATGTTTGAACGTGCACCATCCTTCCATTGTCTCCTACAGGGGATGATTCCAATTTCATTGCAATTTATAGAGCCTCGGGCTACAACACAACCTTATATTGAATCAATGGCCTGTGAATGTGTGGTAGAATTCCTGCAATAAACCATTCTTGATGATTCTGATCAAGGATCTAGAAATTTAGTCTACCCATAAGATCCTTAAAATGTTGGTCATAATCCCAAACAGATTTAGTCTGCACCTGTTTAATTTCCTTCAGCACTGTAATATATTGTGACTCATACTTTGGCTTCTTGAAATCTTTTAGCAGTGATTGTCTTATCTCTTCCAACATCCTAGCATTTCCTATAGGTGTGGTACTTTGCAGCTTCATGTACCAGACTAACTCATAGCCTATAAATGTTGTTTCCAACTATGCAATCTTCACGGCCTCATCATGGACAGTCTTAGCAGCCCAAATTGTCTCGTAGATAAATAATGTTTTTTTTGGTCTTCTGACCCAACTCCCTGGAACTCAGGCAGTATGAGGGTGTTGTCTACCCCTGCCATGGTACTTTGTGTAGTCCCTCCTCTTGGTGATGTTGGTTCACTCTGACTCTATGCAATTCTTCCATTACTCTTATTTCTACTACCCTATCCTTCCTTTCTAACTATAAGCTATTTTGATAAGTCTTCAACTGTTATTTCTTATTATGGTGATGCACATGGGGTTGTGGATTCGACATGAGATCCAGTCTAAGTAGGAATTAATGACTCTTCTATCATAGGACTTGATTGGGATTCCTCTTCCTCTCTTCTTATGTGTGGCACCTCCACTATTTGGACCATTTCACATGGTCCTCTCCTCTTATGTGTGGTACATCCACTATTTGGACCATTACACATGATCCTCTCCCCTTTGGCTCATCACATAGCTCTCCTTTCTCATCCCTAGTCTTTCGCCTCTTGTACCTCCTTCCTCTATGCATTTCTCCAAACTCGTCTTCTTCCTCTGATATACCATCTTAGGTTCTTTGCATCCTTAGTCCCTCCCTTCTTTCTTCATCGCTTCATTCATTCTCTCATGTCCTCAAACTATCCTCTTCTCATCCCACAATTCCCCTATGTGAATGAATCCCCTTATTAGTTGGACTCCATTGTGATCACACAACAACATATTTATCCATGTACCCAATGATTTCATGAACCTTTCATGCAGACCTTTGAACAAGTCCCTTTATACAACATTGTATTGTAAATGTGTTGAACCTGTACATAATAGATCTAGCTAGAAAATAACACACACAATTGAAGAGAGAAAATGATAAAGAAGAAGCAAGAGAGAAAGAATGGAAGAATTCTCATTAACCGTATGAATAATGAATAATTTACACATGATATACTCTGCATAACTCAACCAATGGGCACTGGAGGAGAATTCAATGCGCCATAGTGGTGGTCTAGACTGATCTGGACACACACCACCCCCCCTGAACATCACTATGGTGAAAATAAAGAATGGGTCCCAGCAATGAGGCCATGTTATGTACCCAAATACCAAATATACACTAAAATAAAGTGAGGAAAGAGGGAAAACCTCATGGGGAAAAAACCCCCTCAAGGTACAATGTATGTAAAAAGAAGAACTATCAGTTGCTAGGAAACGGTGTCCTTCATGTTGGATCATGTTGTCATTGATGCCAATGGTTCGATTGATTGATGTCATTGATTGATTTCAAGTGATTGATTGATGTCAAAGAATTGATTGATTGATGATTGATGTAATATAATATGTATTGTCCTTGATGAGAATGCATAGATGAAGATGGATCAATGAGTTGTCATTGATACATGATGAA
>ML787311.1:308605-327851 GCA_009831015.1 Picea engelmannii
TGGGGTCGTGGATGTTTTCCTGTAGGGGTTTTACCACATGAAAACATCGATGTGTTGATATTTGATCTAGTTGTGTGAGTGGTTACTGAAGTTTTTCATCCTTTACTGGAATACTTGTGTTTTCGAACATGGTATCAGAGCCTATTTGAAGACTCGCTCCTGTTGAAGATCGAGATCGTGAAGCCGAGTTGCCTCATCTCCACTTTCTGTCATTTCCATATATTTATGGGCTGAGAGGACTCTTTTGTTTCATTTGGAGTGCTCGTTTTAGTCAGGAACACTTTTTGTTTCACTCAAAAAAATTTATGTTTTCCTAAGTTACATCCATTACAGTCAAATCCAGAGGTATAAAGCTTGAATACGCATTTTTTTTAATTTTTGCAGAGTAGTATTTTGATTTTATTTTGGTTTTGTTTTATTTATTTCTGGGTTGCTAATATTTTAGATCTATGTATTCTCTTTGCCCCGTACCCTGTGCGATCTTGGAAAATTAGAAACAGATAGGAAAAGGTGCATCTTACGGGTAAGCTAACCGAGATCTAACCCTTGTTGTCATCGAGAAGCGAAATTTTTTTCTTGTGTGAAAAGATTTTTTTTTAGCACCCTCTCCAAGGCCATCTTCCACAACAACAACAACAACACCCCCTCCTTCTGAACATTACAGTATGTTTTGCTAGATCATTTGGTTAAAATTTTCCTTCTTAAGTAAGAGGTTTTGAGTTCAAGTCTCTCTTTTGTTACCTTTTTTGAAAAAGTTCATACTAAAATTGTAAAGTGTATTTCATTTCAAGTATAAAAGTGAATCACTATAGGTACCTTTAATATTTTATTTTAGAGTTATTTATTTTGCATGCAAATTTTATGTTATAAAGTAACTTCATTGTAAAAGTGATCCCCGCTTCTCTTTATAAAAAGTGGGCCACTTCATAAAGCAACTTACACAATCACGTGGTCATTTGGTTACCGATTGTGCCTTTTTTGAAAAGGGCATAACTCTAACATCGAAAGTTCATTTTCAGTGCCGTTTTTTTTTTAAACCGCATAACTTTTCGAGCTCTTTCCATTCAGATCATCATTTTTAGTTTTTAAATCCACATTATCTGCATATTTAATATGGCTTCTACAAGTATTGTCTTGCTTACCAGCAACAACTACTTCCAATGGAAATCTCATATGGAAGATTTATTAAGAAGTAAAGGTTTGTATCGGATTACCTTGGGAAAGGAAAAAGCACCCATTGATGCTAATAAGGAAGCCAAGTGGGATAATAGGAATGATGAAGTGTAACACACCCACCACGGGGCTAGAAAATTTTTGACTTTTCCTTCTCTTCTCCGAGGAACAGAATCCCTAAATTCCTATGAGGCTTGTTGTAGACCCTACCATCCATTATCCGTACCTATATGATCATCGACGATGACCACAGGCATTACTGGAGAGGTGCTCCCAGCTTTTGTGATTCGGGAAATAATGAAGCATTTATTCTCGGTTCCCTGACTTTTGAGGTGTCGAAACCCAAAGGGAACCAACAGTTCGTCACAATTAACAACTCCTCGGATTGAAGCCTAGCACTCCCCTTTTTAGGGTTTTTCATACCGGTTTTTTCGCGGTATAAGAGGGCGAGGGACTCCTACCCTTCGGTTTCCTGGGTGTTGAAACACCGAAGACCCTATATCCACCAAACTCATTTCGGGGTTTCATCCATCGGGATTTCGCGATATGCGAGGACAGGAGGGTTTCGCACCTGGGTTTCCTAGGTGTCGAAACTCTGAAACATACAAACTCTAGACACGCTATGCCATTTTGGGGTTTCTGACGCAGGCACACCCTCGAGCCACATCCACTCACAGGATCTTTCTCCCTTCCTCGGCCCGAAGAACTGAAAGGTTCTTCTATTCCCTATCGGGAAATTTTCCTCCCATAGAAAACTCTTCACGAGATCTCCCTTTGTTCTATCGGGAAATCAACACTAACCTTATCCTTTGTGATCGGGGTTCCTCCAATCGATATTTTGACACTTGAAATGTCCAACCAATTTGGTTTTTCAATCCCCGATATGCTACTTTGTTGTCTTAGCCCCTCCTGGCTAAGCCTTCAGTCCACACGACCCTTTCCTATAAGACTGCAGCCTTATATTCCTTCACGTCGAGGTTTCTAACTTCAAATTCCCGATGCGCTCAAATTCACGTTAGCCCTCCAGGCTAAGTGCTTGATCCACGTGACCTCTCCTTATATGACGGCAGTCATATTTCTCATCGGAGTTTCGAACTTTTCGATGTCAAAATACGATTGTCCTCGGGACTCGTGACTCCTCGAATCTCGATTCGCCGCTATACAGACAGTTGGCTACCTCAATGATGCTTCCCTCCTTCTTGACGTACTGACAGCTGGCCGCACGGTGACACCTTCCTCCCGTTGGGGTTTCACAGTTCACGATTTCAAAAGGCGTAAAGACTTCGTCACTAGGATCCCCGATATCCCGATGAACCAAACACCGATGGATGTCCCCCTTGTTGGGACTTTCCCCGATGGCTCTGATTTCTTCCACGCGTCCCCTCTGATAGACGGTCCCAATTTCTCTGGGGTTTCGAGACTTGTGATGTCCCAACTTTCTTGTCCTCGGGAACTCTGATTTTCTGATGCTGAATATCCTGACTCTCTTCGGATTCCTGACACCTGTCTTCCAGAACGGACGGCTCAAATTATGTCGGGGTTTTCACTATGGACCTCCCCGACCTCCTATCCACGGGACTTCTGATT
Source organism: Picea engelmannii (assembly GCA_009831015.1). Lineage (NCBI taxonomy): Eukaryota > Viridiplantae > Streptophyta > Pinopsida > Pinales > Pinaceae > Picea > Picea engelmannii. The sequence goes on from ML787311.1 coordinate 311,366, forward strand.
TCCCAGACTCCTGACACCTTGATCTCCACCACGTGTCCAACTGACGGATGGCCCAGATCTTCCCGGGACTTCGGGGTTTCAAATGTCGAAAAACATTCGACCACAGGACTACCGATCCTTCGAATCCCGATGGTAACCTTCGTACAGCTCCTATCAGATCCGATGGCTAACGGGTAACTAGCCAACGATCCCATGATTTACGACTCCTAGAGCTTGAACTTCGAACGCAACCTTAGCCTCCTTGCTTCTTTAGCAGATCCAATGGTTGAAAAGATTCCACAAATCCTCTCCACAAGATCCTGACCATCGATTTCCTCCCTTTGGCGATTCCTTGAGAAGGTCCAAGTATTCCTCCACGGAACTTGTCCTCCTGCAGTGCAAATGTGCAACGCCTATCTTAAACACTCCACAACACGAATCTTACAGTGTTTCTCTTTGACAAGCTCGAAAGCCTTATTCTTCCTGAGCTTTATCACACTTTCAACTTCAAAGAGGGTCCTTGTACGCACTCCTTGCAGTAGTTCTCAAACGCCTCCAAGTGTTGTATTCTTTTGACTCTACGCACACCTGCAGCAGTAGTCCTTTGAGACTTCACTCAGTTTCATGACTGAGACTCTCCTTAGCTTGTGCACTCCTTGCACGGCTCGTATAACCCAATTTCTCTTCTGGGTGACTGAGAACAAGAGTTAGACTATCCAAGCCTTCTGTCAACGCACTCCTTGTGGACGACTTCAACTGCACTCCTTGCAGGAATCCTTGCTCAGATAGAGAAAAAATTGAAACTCATTCCCTCTACTTCCTTTCAAACTTCAATCTCAACACATGAAATCATACACTCAGTGTAACAGCAAATGCATAATAGGAAGTAAATACTCATGAGCCTAGAACCCAGCATACATACACAGAGAACAAACACAACTCCATGAATTTGAATTAAACTCTTCTATTAATCCAAATAACTATACATGGGTGTTTCTGCACAACTCTCTACTTCTCTTCTCAATGCTCTAATGCTTAGAATTCTTCTAGCTATCCAGAATTATGTTACAATACACAATGAGGGTGTCTATATATGTTTCCCCCCTTTGTTCTAAAACTGTCTAATCTAATATTAAATTCTATCTACCTATATTTACTACTATAAATGCCTCCATCTACTTCAGACGAGAGCGGGGCACTCAAGGTCTGATTACATTATACCAAGGTTCCTTCATTAAATGATCTCATTTATATATTTGGCGCATCAACTTAAGGGAAAATTTAAAACTTGTGTTGGTGTGTACCCAGCTGTCCACTTGCATCTCGCGCTGGCTCGCTTGTCTCGGCAGATGCTCCTGCATCATACTCCCTCACTTGAAAATTTGCATGGGTTCCTGTCCATGAGCTCCTACACGGTATGTCCATGCTTCTAAATCTCTGCTTCAGCCTCCCAGTTGGCGTCTTCAACTGGATGGTCCTTCCACTTGACCAAATATTCAAAATATTGTTTCCTTCTGGTCCTCTTACTCACTCGTTTATCTAGTATCTGTTCCATCTGTGGCTTCTCTGCAACTGGCATCTGCTTTTTCCACTGAACCTATGGTTGTTCATCACTTGTTCCTGCTTCCTCAAGCTTGTGTGGGTATAAATCCGAGACATTGAATATCGGAGATATTTCGATTCCATCCGGTAACTCAATCTCATAAGCATTTTCCCCCAATTTCTTCAAGACCTTACATGGCCCGATTTTCTTCATTTTCAATTTTTTGTATGTTCCCCTCGGGAACCTTTCTTTCCTCAAGTGTGCTAGAACTAATTCACCAACCTTAAACTAAATTTGTCTCTTCCACTGGTCGGCTCTGCTCTTATATTCGTGACTTGAATCTAGCAGTCATTGCTTCACCTGGCCGTGAAGATCTTTCATCGCTTCTGCGAACTCTTCGGCACTTGCGCTCCTAGTCGTGGTCTGCTTCGAATCCCTTAATTCATAAAATCCTCTCAGCTGCATACCATACACAATCTAAAATGGACTTTGGCCTATGCTCCTATTCACTGAGTCATTATATGCGAAATCTGCCTGCAGTAATATACTATCCCACTGGCTGTGGTGCTCTATCACTAAGCTTCTCAGTAAGTCTCCCAGACTTTTGTTCACCACTTCTGTTTGTACATCCATCTAAGGATGATAAGCTGAACTAAACATCAAGTTAGTGCCCAGCTTCTTCCACAATGTCCTCCAAAAGTTCCCTATGAATTTTGTATCTCTGTTCGAAACTATACTTCTGGGTAAGCCGTGAAGTCGAACGACCTCTTTGAAAAATAGATTTGCGATGTGAGTCACATCACTGGTTTTCTGACATGGGATAAAATGTGCCATCTTGGAAAATCTATCCACTACCACAAAGATCGAATCAAATCCTCTTTGCGCCCATGGAAATCCCAATATGAAATCCATGCTAATTTCACCCCACGGCCTCTCAGGTATGGGTAATGGTTGATAAAGACCCGCATTTTTCTTCCTTCCCTTTGAATGCTGGCAAATCCTGCATCTGTCTACAAACCTCTTGAACTCTGCTCGCATCCCTGGCCAAAAGTATGACTCGCTCAGCTTTGTGAATGTCTTGTCATGACCGAAGTGCCCGGCCAATCCTCCACTGTGTTTTTCCTTCAGCAAATTCTCCCTCATGGAGCAATTCGGAATACACAATTGATTGCCCTTAAACAACAACCCTTCCTCGATCATGTATTCACCCCATTTTCTGCTATCTCTGAGAACTGGATTCTCATCTCCTTCATACGCTTCCTTAAAGTCTAGATCATCTGCGTACATGTATCTGAGATCATCAAAACCCAACGTCTTGATTTTGAATTCTTACAACAGCAAACACTTCCTGCTCAAAGCATCAGCAACTTTGTTAGAAGTACCAGAAATATGTTTTATCACAATAGTGAAATTTTTCATATATTCAACCCATTTAACATGCCTCTGATTCAACTTTTCCTATTGAGTCATAAACAGCAAAGCATGGTTATCACTATATAAAACAAATTCCTTTGGAATCAAATAGTTCCTCCATTTCTTCAATGCCTGGATGATGGCATAAAACTCCTTGTCATATGTGGAATACTTTGCCTTCGCTTCATTCAGCTTCTCGTTGAAATATGCAATTGGTATGTCATCTTGACTTAAGACTACTCCTATTGCAAACCCGCTTGCATCACGTTTTACCTAAAATGTCTTTTGAAAATCTGGCAATACCAAAATTGGTTTTCTGTAATCTTTCGTTTCAACAAATTGAAACTCTTCTCAGTCTCTTCAGTCTAGTGAAAATATTTATGTCTTTTCTTCACTGTATCCATCATTGCGGCGCTAATTCCACTGAAATTCCTGATGAATTTCTGGTAGAAACTAGCCAAACCGTGAAAACTTTTCACCTCGAATACATTTCTTGGTGATGGCCAATTCTTGATCACTTCTACCTTATCCATATCCATCCTTAACTCATTCGCCGAAATAACAAACCCCAAGTAAATGAGTTGTGTCTTCATGAATGAGGACTTCTTCATGTTTATCAATAGCTTCTCCTACTGCAATTTCTTCATCACAATGGCCAAATGCTTCAAATGTTCAACCTTCGTTTTACTGAAAATCAGTATATCATCCAGATATACGATGACAAATTTTCCGATGAAATCCTTCAGGACTTCATTCATTAACCTCATAATGGTACTAGGTGCATTTGTTAAGCCAAATGGCATAACAATCCATTCATACAAACCTTCGTTTGTCTTGAATGTTGTTTTCCATTCATCACCTTCTCTCATGTGAATCTGGTGATATCCACTCTTCAAATCGATTTTTGAAAAAAAAATTGCTCCACTTAAGCAATCCATCAAATCATCCATTCTTGGCAATGGGAATCTGTACCTGATAGTTATCTTGTTAATCGCCCTTGAATCAGTGCACATCCTCTAGCCTCCGTCTTTTTTCGGACTGAGTACTGTCGGAGCAACACATGGACTCAAGCTTTCCCTGACCAAACCTTTGCCCAACAACTCCTGGACTTGTCTTTTAACTTCTTCATTCTCCTACGGCGTCAATCTATACACGGCTTTGTTTGGAAAACTGGCTCCTGGTATGAGATCAATATGATGACTCACACTTCTCATCAGTGGCAACGAATGAGGTAATTCATCCACTACTGTATCAGCGAACTATTCCAACAGTCCCTGAACTTCTCCTGGCAAATCATCCACTCTTGTGTTGGTCAAAACAATTCTCGGTTTTCTAACCACAAAGAATTGTGGATCCTCCTTCTTCTTAACTTCTGTAAGAAGTTCCTTCCCACTCATGAGAAGTATTGTATTGCCTACCTCCAGTTTCACTTCCTTATCCTTAATTGGATGCAACATATGAGTTCTCCCATTCTTCTCTAAAGTATATATGTTCATCCTCCCATCATGAATCAAATTTATATCATATTGCCATGGTCTACCCAGCAATAGGTGACAAACATCCATAGGAATAACATCACATAAAATCTTATCATTATATCCTCCTATCGTAATGTCAACTAAGCACTGTTTAGTGAAATTTACCTGATGTCCCTTCTGTAGCCATGAAACTTTGTATGGACTCGTATGATCAGTCGTCTCCAGCTCCAGCTTTTCTACCATCTCGGTTGAAATGAGATTACATGTGCTTCCACTGTCCACAATGACCTTGCACACTCTATCCTTGGTCTTGCAAGCAGTCCTAAAAATACTGTTCCTCTACGTTGAATTCTCCATCTCCTTCTCTGGTGTCAAAACGACTTTCCGCATCACCAGCGATCTTCCGCCTTCAGTGTATTCTACCTCGACATCTCGCCTCTGTGCTTCGGCGATGTGAGTCTCTCCTCCATTCTTCTTTTTCTCTGTACACTCGAATGACATGTGCCCATTTTTCCCACACGTGAAGCATGTGATTACTCCACCTCTTCCTCTTCCTCTACCTCTGGTACGAGGAAACATATTTTTATTGGCATATCCTCCTCTCTGCTCTGTATGTTTTCCTCTATGTTCAGCATGTTGACCTCGCTGTGAACTTCCACCTCTCTCGGTTCTAGTTTGAGGATTTTTCCAGTCGTCCCTGGGCTTCTGGTATTTATCTTGGGCAACTGATTTTCCTTTGGGCTGACTCCTACCTCGCCCTCGCTGACCTTTCTTACGGCTCAGCTCCTCTTCAGCTTTCAGATCCATTTGATAGGCATCCTCCATCATTCAAATGGTTTCCATGCTCATTTCATCCTGAATCTCATATCTCAGGCCATTCATATACCTAGCCACTTTCTCGTCATTGCTTTTGCGATGACCTACCCTGATATTCAACCTGTAAAATTCCTCAGTATACTCTTTTACTGTCATCAACTTCTGTCTCAGGTTCTACATCCTCCTGAACAGAGAAATTTGATAGTCCCTGGGAATAAATTTTGCCTTCATCTTCGCAATCATCCTGTCCCAGCTCTTAATTTTTTGCTTGCCTTGGCAACGCCTATCCACTTGTAGTTCATCCCACCACAAGGATGAATGTCCTTTTAATCTCATGGCGGAATGCTTGACCTTCTTGTCCTCTTCAACATATTCATAATCAAAATAGGTGTCCAGAGCTTTAATCTAGTCTAGAAGCTCTTCTACATCCAGATTTCCCTCATAAACTGGAACGTCCATTTTTACCTTTGCACTCATTCTTGCAACAGCTTTAAGTAAGCGTTCAATCGCTGCATCTTCCACCGATATTTCTTCTCCTCCATGTCCAACATCATCTTCATCTTTGGATTCACTGATATCTCCTGCATCAGCTTTGCGCCTTTGTGATGTCTCCATGTCCTCCATTCTGGCACGAAGATTACGCACTTCTCTCTCCATGTCTAGGTTCTGCACTTGCCTACCCCTACTTTTGGGCATCTCCCTTTCCTCCTCTGAATCAGGTGATTGTCTATCTCTTCTCCTCGGCAGCATGGTGAAATTCCTTCTTCTCTGCTACAAAAAGCAAAGAATTTTCTAAGCTTTGATACCACTTGACGTGTGTATCAGAGTGCTTTCCTCCTCTGCCCCTTCCTGCCTGAAATATACAAACAAGAACTCGCTCTGATACCACTTGAAGCAGGTGCACCCTCGAGGCACATCCGCTCACATGATCTTTCTCCCTTCCTCAGCCCAAAGAATTGAAAGGTTCTTCTAATCCCTATCGGGAAATTTTCCTCCCACAGAAAACCCTTCACGAGATCTCCCTTTGTTCTATCGGGAAATCAACACTGACCTTATCCTTTGTGATCGGGGTTCCTCCAATCAGTATTTTGACACTTGAAATGTCCAACCAATTTGGTTTTTCGATCCCCGATATTATCCTTTGTTGTCTTAGCCCCTCCTGGCTAAGCCTTCAGTCCACACGACCCTTTCCTATAAGACCGCAGCCTTATATTCCTTCACGTCGAGGTTTCTGACTTCAAATTCCCGATGCGCTCAAATTATCGTTAGCCCTCCAGACTAAGCGCTTGATCCACATGACCTCTCCTTATATGACCGTAGTCATATTTATCATCGGAGTTTCGGACTTTCTAATGTCAAAATACGATTGTCCTCAGGAGTCATGACTCCTCGAATCCTGATTCGCCACTATACTGACAGCTGGCTACCTCAATGACGCTTCCCTCCTTTCCGACATACTGACAGCTGGCCGCACGGTGACACCTTCCTCCCATCGAGGTTTCACGGTTCACGATTTCAAAAGGCGTAAACACTTCATCACCAGGATCCCCAATATCTCGATGAAACAAACACTGATGGACGTCCCCCTTGTCGGGACTTTCCCCGATGGCTCTGATTTCTTCCACGTGTCCCCTCTGATAGAAGGTCCCGATTTCTCCGGGGTTTTGCGACTTGTGATGTCCCAACTTTCTTGTCCTCAGGAACTCCAATTTTCCGATGCTGAATATCCCGACTCTCTTCGGATTCCTGACACCTGTCTTCCCGAACGGACGGCTCAGATTATGCCGGGGTTTTCACTATGGACATCCCCGACCTCCTATCCATGGGAATTCTGATTTCCCAGACTCCTGTCGCCTCGATCTCTACCACATGTCCAACTGACGGATGGCCCAGATCTTCCCGGGACTTCGGGGTTTCAAATATCAAAAAACATTCGACCATAGGACTATTGATCCTTCGAATCCCGATGGTAACCCTCATACAGTTCTTGTCAGATCCGATGGCTGACGGGTAATTGGCCAACGATCCCACGATTTACGACTCCTGGAGATTGAACTCTGAATGCAACCTTAGCCTCCTTGCTTCTTTGGTAGATCCAACGGTTGACGGGATTCTACAAATCCTCTCCACAAGATCCTGACCATCGATTTCCTCCCTTTGGTGATTCCTTGAGAAGGTCCAAGTATTCCTCCACGGAACTTGTCCTCCTGCAGTGCAAATGTGCAATGCCTATCTTAAACACTCCACAGCATGAATCTTAAAGCGCTTCTCTTTGACAAGCTCGAAATCCTTATCCTTCCTAAGCTTTATCACGCCTTCAACTTCAAAGAGGGTCCTTGTACGCACTCCTTGCAGTAGTTCTCAAACGCCTCCAAGTGTTGTATTCTTTTGACTTTGCGCACACCTGCAGCAATAGTCCTTCGAGACTTCACTCATTTTCATGACTGAGACTCTCCTTAACCTGTGCACTCCTTGCATGGCTCATATAACCCAATTTCTCTTCTGGGTGACTGAGAACAAGAGTTAGACTATCCAAGCCTTCTATCAACGCACTCCTTGCGGACGACTTCAACTGCACTCCTTGCAGGAATCCTTGCTCAGATAGAGAAACAATTGAAACTCATTCCCTCTACTTCCTTTCAAACTTCAATCTCAACACATGAAATTATACACTCAGTGTAACAGCAAATGCATAACAGAAAGTAAATACTCATGAGCCTAGCATCCAGCATACATACACAGAGAACAAACACAACTCCATGAATTTGAATTAAACTCTTCTATGAATCCAAATAACTATACATGGGTGTTTCTGCACAGCTCTCTACTTCTCTTCTCAATGCTCTAATGCTCAGAATTCTTCTAGCTATCCAGATCTATGTTACAATACACAATGAGGGTGTCTATATCCATTTCCCCCCTTTCTTCTAAAACTGTCTAATCTAATATTAAATTCTATCTACCTATATTTACTACTATAAATGCCTCCATCTACTTCAGACGAGAGCGAGGCACTCAAGGTCTGATTACATTATACCAAGGTGCCTTCATTAAATGATCTCATTTATATATTTGGCACATCAACTTCAAGGGAAAATTTAAAACTTGTGTTGGCGTGTGCCCAGTTGTCCACTTGCATTCCGCGCTGGCTCGCTTGTCTCGGGAGATGCTCCTGCATCAGTTTCACAAGTCAGGATTTCGGGATTGGTGAGTACAAGAGACTTGCCTCTAGATATCTCGAGTGTCGAAATATCGAAACAATAATTTCTAGTCACGCTATACCTTTTCGGGGTTTCATACTTCGGGGTTTCGTGACTGGTGAGTACAAGGGATCTTACCCTTAGGTATTCCGAGTACTGAAACACCGAAACACCATAACTCATCTGCGCTATTGTCATTTAGGAGTCTCATCCATCAGGATTTCCTGATATGAGAGAACAGGAGATCTCTCACCTGGGTTTCCCAAGAGTCGAAACTCTGAAACACCGAAACACCGAATCTATATGCGCTAAGCAATTTCGGGAATTTGCAAACCGGGTTTTCGGGATATACGACAACAGGAGGTCTTGCACCTAGGTTTTCCAGGAGCCGAAACTTCGAAATACCAAAATCCAAACATACTCCACTATTTCGGGTTTTCTCCATCAGGATTTCGCGGGTCGGGTTTTCGAGACTAGCGAATAACTAGGGCCCTCACTTAGGTACCCCAGGTGAGAAATACCGAAGTATATTAATTTCTCCATACTCTATCTTTTTGGGATTTCGCAAGTTGGGATTTCAGGACTTGCGAGTATAAGGGAACTCACCCTTGGATATTTCAGATCATTCAGGATTTCGGGACTGGCGAGTACAAGGGAACTTACCCTTGGGTTTTGCCGAGTACTGAAACACTGAAACATCACCACTCATCCATGCTAGTCCATTTTGAGGTTTCACTAATCAAGATTTCGGGACTAGCAATTACAAGGGAACTCGACCTTGGATATTCCAGATGCCGAAACACTGAAATGTCAAAGTCAAAAAGGACCATTCTCTCTCGTGCAGGGTTTTGATACTTATGCCATAAAATTCTCCAGTAGATCCTTGGATAAACTTTCAAAAAGGGTGTCCCTGTGAGGAGATCTATCCAGGGTAGTACTTCAGACAAATAAGGAATAAATTTCTCGAGAACAGCCTTGAAAACTAAAACCGTTCTAAATATCTATATATGCATATTTTTACATAAGACATAGGTGGTCTTTCCAATATAAGCATACAACCACTATTTCTGATCAAAACACCATACAGACAGTCTTATACTGAAACCATTCATAAATTGCACAAACCATGAGCATACATGTCAAAATATTAATTTCAATATACGAGATATAACACTTATCAGAAAAACACCAGATTTGATGCAACTTCTAAGAGGGGTGCTTGTTTCCACCCAACCATAGGCTTAGCAATTCTGAATGGATTTACCACTAGCCACCCCTAAGATTAGACCACGATGTTGTGATACTGAGTCTCTGTTCGTTAGAAGTCGAGAACGAAGGTTACTCTCCTTCTTCTCTGCTTATCAATCACTCTATATATTTTTCCAGAGTCCTTCTGATTTCTCCCCTCTTGCGATCTTTGTCACAGCTGCCCTCCTCCACACCTCTTTCCTGCATTTTCTTTTCCGGTGAGGTTTCATGTGGCACGAACTTCCCTGCGGTGGTCAGGTCTAAGGCTTCCATGGATGAGCAGTTCACCCCCATCCCTCATTAACTCATGAGGATCCTCTTCACCTACCAACCTGGCGAGTAATTCATTTCGGGGCCAGCGAGCCGCTCTCGATCTTCGAGCCAGTGAAGACCAAATATGGTACTGGTTTCGGTGGAAGTTAACGCCACCATTCCAGGTGCCTTCCACCACCTTACATCATCCATCATGGTCTCTTTTCAGCACACCCCCCTCCCATCACTCCTGCAACATATATTCATAACATTATTTACATTCGTCGAACTTTTATACTAAGGTCCATTCCAAATCACACATTCACATCTTTGAGTTTTCCATAGTTCTTGGCCAGTATAGTTATTTTTATAGATTGGGGGAAACAGGGTGTTACAATTCCCTCCCCCTTAAAGGAACATCGTCCTTGATGTTCTATCTATTTATATGACATGTATGTACAGAGGTAAACAAAATCGGATATGTCTGTTTCATGGCATCCTCCATTTCCCATGTAGCCTCATCTGGGCCAAAATGTCTCCACTGCACCTTGACATGTGCAATGGTTCGGTTTTGGAGCAGGGTTTCCTTTCTGTCCAGTATGCATTGAGGTTCTGGTAGGAATTCTCCCTCTAGTTCCACCTAGATCACAGACTAGTCAATTATATGATTAGAATCATGTACATATATCTTCAATAATGAAACATGGAAAACATTATGTGCTTTTACTGTGGGAGGAAGTGCTAGCCTATAGGCTACAGGTCCCACTCTATCTAGAATCTCAAAGGGTCCACAATACCGAGGTGCCAACTTGGCACAAGCTCCCATTTTTAGGGAACTCTTCTTGGGCCTAACTCTTAGATATACATGGTCTCCCGTGTTGAACTCTCTTGAAGTTCTCTTTTGGTCAACGTAATTTTTCTGTCGGTTTTGAGCGACCTTCAGGTTTTGTTTTATCTGAGTCACTTGTTGTTCCATTTCTTTCAACATGTCGGGTCCAAAAGAAATTATGTTTGCGGGATTACTCCAATTGACAGGAGTGTTGCATGGCCTACCATAGAGGACTTTGAAGGGACTCATCTTTAAGGATTCTTGGTAGCCGTTGTTGTAGGAGAATTCCACCAGTGACAGGTAATCTTCCCACTTCTTGGGTTGATGCATTACATGCATTCTTAGAATGTCTTCTAGTATTTGGTTCACTTTTTCTATATGTCCATCGGTTTGAGGGTGATAGGCTATGCTAAATAGTAACTTGGTCTCCAAACCAGAAATCAGTGATTTCCAAAAGTTGGAAGTAAATTTCGTGTCTCTGTCAGACATGATCTCTTTCGGCATACCATGCAGTTTAAATATCTCCTTCATGAATATGTTGGCGATATCTATTGCCTTACAAGTTGACTTGACGGGGATAAAATGAATGGACTTGCTCAATTTATCCACCACTACCATGATCGCGTCATTATGTTTGGTCGAAGTTGGTAATCCAGTGATGAAATTCATGGAGATGGTTTCCCATTTCCATTTCAGGATTGGTAGAGGTTGTAATAATCCTGCTAGGTGTCGGTGTTCTTCTTTTACCTGTTGGCATTCTAGGCATTTGGCTAGGTACTCATCTATGTCTTTCTTCAATCCAGGCCAATAGAATTGTTTCCTGGTGGCCGTGATCAACTTCTGGTATCCTGGATGGCCAGTATAAGGTATTTTGTGCAGTTCATCCATTATGAACCTCTTCAAGTCGTCACAATTTGGAATATACAATCTGTTTTTGTAAGTGAGTAGACCTCCTTCCATCATCTGGTATACTCCATACTTTATCCCTATGGGTTCTTGCTGCATGTACGAGGTCACGGTCTGGAATAATGTGTCTGTCTCTTGTACATTTCTGACTCTTTCCTTGACATCTGTCTTGCAGGTGCTCACCACGGCCAGGTGAATTATTTTCATGCTTCTGCTAAGGGCATCAGCCACCCTATTTTCCTTTCCCTTAATATGTTTGATTTCAAAATCAAACTCACTAAGGAGGGCCATCCACCTAGCTTGTCTGGAATTGAGCTTTGGTTGGTCAAACAGATATCGCAGTCCACAGTGGTCTGTCATAAGTACAAATTTTCTTCCCATGAGGTAATGCCTCCACATTTTCAAGGTGTGCACTATGGAAACCAAGTCTAGATCACAGGTCACATAGTTGACTTTGTGCTCATTCAATTTTTGGGATTCATAGCAGACCACACTTCCTCCTTGCATAAGGACTCCCCCAAGCCCTTCCTTACAGGCATCTATGCACACGAGGAAGTCAGCTTTGGGATCAACAATCTTCAACATGGGTGCATGGGTCAGTAGATGTTTCAGGGTTTGAAATCTTTCTTCACATTTTTTTTTCCATGTGAATTTTGTCCCCTTTTTCTGGAGGGCAGTGATTGGACAACCAATATTGGATAATCCTTTTATAAATATCCTATAGTATCCTACTAATCCCATAAAGGATTTGATATCCAAAACATCCTTTGGGGTAGGCCATTCCATGATAGACTTGATTTTGTCAGGGTCTACTGCTACTCCTTCTTCAAATAGGACATGGCCTAAGTAATGTATTTGCTTCTGGAAGAATTCACATTTGTTGAATTTGGCATAGAGATGATGTTCTATTAGCATTTGCAGCACAAGCCTAAGATGATCTTCATGCTCTTCTCCATTCTTGGAGTAAATTAATATATCGTCAATAAAAACCAGCACAAATTTGTCTAGGAATTTGTTGAGTACATTTTTCATCAAGCACATGAAAGTGGCAGGGGCATTGGTTAACCCAAATGATACTACCACAAACTCATAGTGACCATACCTCATCCAGAAGGCAGTTTTATGGATGTGTTCACCCTTGATTCGGACTTGATGGTATCCCAACCTCAAATCAATCTTTGAGAAAATAGACGCACCCCCCAATTGATCGAACAGGTCATCGATCCTGGGAAAGGGGTACTTGTTATTTATGGTTACCTTATTTTGTTGTCTATAATCTACACACAGTCTAAGAGCACCGTCCTTCTTTTTCACAAATAGGACTGGTACTCCCCATGGAGACACGTTGGGCTGGATATAGCCCTTATCCATCATTTCTCTCAATTGCAATTTGAGTTCAACTAGTTCAGGTGTGCTCATCTGGTAGGGTGTCCTAGACACCAGCACCGCTCTCGGTGCAAGTTCTATCGAGAAGTCAATCTCCCTTCTCGGAGGTAGACCTAGTACCTCTTCTGGAAATACATCTCTGTATTCTCTCAGGGTAGGGTGGTCTTCGAGGCTTGGTTTGTCGCCTTCAATTATTTTCAACACCTGTATTGCATATAGGGGACATCCTTTTCGACAATACCTTCTCATTTGTAGAGCTGATATTTGTCTCATCGAGACAGGTTTTTGGATCCCTTGAAGGGTTATTCTTTTTCCTTCTTTACTTACACATTCTAAGGTTTTATGGTAATAGTCCAATATGGATTTATGGGCAGCTAGCCAGTCCATACCAATCAGCAAATCATACGATCCCAGGGGTAACATGTTAAGGGTTGCTTGGGTGGGGAATTCACCCAACATTAATTGGCAGGCTGATATGACCTTTGCTACCCTTATTTTGGTGCCAGTGGCTAATTGTACCAACCATGGCTTGGCAGGTTTATGTGGCTGTAGTTTACACTTATCAACAGTCTTAGGGGCTATATAACTCAAGTTTGAACCAGGGTCAATCAAAATAAAAACTAGATGGTTGGAACTCATACCTTCTATTTCCACCACTGAAGCTTGGTGGTCGGCTTGGTTATTATCCAAGGCTTCTAAATTTGCGGCACACTTCTGGCCACATCATTGATAGTGGTAGCTTCCTGGATGTTGTAAATTCTCTTACTATTTTGTTGTCAGTGTGGACAGTCTCTCAGTAGATGTTCTTCTCTACAACCCCAACATTTCAAAGGTTCTCTCTTCAGGTTATCAGCCTTCATTGGTATAGATCCAGAAGTTTTATTTCTGCCCAAGGAGGGAAAGTTCTACTGGTGTACACTCTAAGCTAGGAAGATAATCCTTGAGTTCTTCTTATAGTTCTTAAATATTGGGGATTTAATCCCCTTTCTCTGAAATCCTGAACTATTCCTTGGTTTCCAGCCTTCACAAGGTTATGTCCAATGTCCAAACTGTTCATGACAATATCTTTCCTTTCAGATAGTGCCTTCTAGGGTCTTTGGCTCATCAAATTCAATTATGTTCTGATAGTCCTTAGGTAGTCCACTAATGAAATGTTGCACCTTGGCCTTTTCTTATTTTATATAAGGTACATACCTTAGCAAATCAAGGAATCTGCTGACATATTCCTCATAGTGAGTTGCCCCAGTTTGAGTTCATAGAATTCTTTAGTCTTTTCGTCGAAATATTTTTCCAACAGATACTTCCTCTGAAAGTGTTTCTCAAACCGTTCCCATGACAGGTCCTCTTCACAAACCCATTTCACATTCTTAAGGTATTCCCACCAAATGCAAGCCTTTCTATTCAAGTTGAAGGTGGCCACTCGGGCCTTCAAATTTTCTGAGAAGTCATGGACTTTGAAATACTTTTTTAGTCCAAGCAGTCGAGCCTCTGCTTCCTCTCCCTTCTTTATTTCACTGTCGAAGGAGGGAGGTTTTGCCTTCCTGAATTCTTCGAAGTTATGACCCTTGGAAATATTTCGCTTCTTCTGTCTTTTTCAGGAATAAGAACTAGTTATGCTACTAGAAGATCCGAACCACCAGCTTCCTTCCCAGAGGAATCGTCCGTCGCTTGTCCTTTACCTCTGGGATGAACCTTTTTCAGGGTACTCCTCTCAGTGTGGCCACTGATATGACCATGTATATGTACCTCAATTTCATGTTGCATTTGTCTCTGTAGGTCGGATAAGCTATGCAGTAAAACTGCATTAATTTATGTTTGCTTCTCTTGTTCTTTCATCATCCTCTCATTGTCAGCCTTGCAGCTTTGTAATTTGACCATGAGGCTCCTCATAGTCTCGACTAGATCTGGAGGGGTCCCTACCACCCTCCTTTCATCAAAATATCCATCTCTATTGTGGGATCCCTCCCCCACTTCATGGTGAGTCACCATTCTATACAACTGTAATTTCCCATGGGAAATCTTCCGCTTGTGTGCAAAGGAAAAATGTTGGTTGTTAGTCAATATTTATATTCATTTATAACCAGTACATAATTCATATTTTTCACATGCATACACATAATAGGGGCTTTTCATTCTTAACTTCGAATTTTGAGTAAGGAGGTTAAGACAGGGGGTTACTCCTTTTAGGAGTGTTTTGAATGGAGCTCATGTGCAACTCTTCATGAGCCCAAGCAGGCCAAGTGTTGTAATGATCTAAAAATGAAGAAGACTTGTATTCTTGAAAATATTTGCAAGTACAATTTTATGTGTTAAAATGAAAATGGATCATCTTTACAACACAATTTTTAATAAGATTTACTCATTCAAGATGCATATAAAGAGAAGCATAATCAATGAACAGAAAACACATAACACAGCAAATTATAAAGGAGTTCACCCCTCTCTTGGGCTACATCTCCTAGTCCAGCTTCCAATGGATCATTTGTATTATTTGCTCAAAGTTCTCAAAAATGTGCTTTACAATGCTCAAAATTCCAAATAGACTACTCCAATGGCTTCAGAACGTCCAAAAACCCCTAGTTGGGCTTTTTCGGCACCTCGTTTGGCCAAAAAATTAAGAAGATATGCTTCCTGGAAGTCCCCCCTTCAAGCTTGTTGTCTCTACATCTACGAAACACACCCTTTTGGCTCAACCTATCCAACACGCATATTTAAGCGTAAAAACCTAGCACCGGATGCAACCACGTGAACCGTGCAAACTGTAGGACAGTTACGAGTGCACCAAGCCCCTAACCGTCAAGGGCCAGGTCGTATGACCCATGCGTCCACGCACTAGCATTAACATAGGCTCCTGTTACATAAGCCAATGGTCAAATTCCAACTGGCAGGTCGTTGATATAATCGTTGGAACAAACACAACCATGCGCGCACGTCCATATGATATAGTTGTGGGTTATATGTAACATATCATGCGACCAAGGGCTGGGGCTAAGCCCCGGCCCGATCGCGCCCCAAACCACACACATATACAAACATATATATATTGCACCATATATATAACAAGGAAAAACTGGTGGCATGCTGGTTGGCGGCTCTTTGCCAAGTCTTTGCCCCTGCCCGGAGGTCGCGGGGTCGACTCTGGCCAACGACATAAGTTTTAAATCAATAAATGGATGACACGTGGTGGATATTGACTGGGCCATGTGTCATCATTCCATTTGCTGCCAAACATGCCAAGTCACCTGCCAAATGTCTAAATGCCTATCTACCATGTGTCGTATGGCCTGCCACGTCAGCGTCCGTACGAACTGTACAGTCAGCAACCCTTTTTTTTGCCTATTTGTAAATTTGAACAGAATGTGATATATCTCTCTCCCGATGTCCATTTGAACCCAAATGAGTTGGTTTGGGTTCATAACGAAAAGGCCTACGCTCT
>ML787311.1:355762-366931 GCA_009831015.1 Picea engelmannii
ATATTTACTTCTTATAAACCATGACAAAACAATAATGAGTCATATTTACATCAAACACTATTGGGTCCATTACCCAAAACTTTGTGCTACGGGTCTTTCTTCAAGGGTTGACATCAATGACAACCAACCTTAATCAACAGAAACCTCAACATCTTCATCAGAAAGATCCTTGGAAATGGCCATAAAAAGTTTTTGTTCTTTACACTTGTGCCCTAGAACGTATTTATCATCACAATTATAGCAAAGACACTTGAGTTTGCATTCATCCATTTCTTCCCGTGTTAACTTTTTGACCTTGAGAGGAGTGGCTTGAGGGGAAGGGGTGTTGGGTTTAGGGAGGGGAACAAAAGTGGGTTTGTTTCTTTACGCTGGATGACATGTTGTGCCTCCTTGGAATGCTTAGTGGATTCCAACCAAGTCTGAGGTCGAGCCATGATGACTTGGGTGTGAATTTCATCCTTGAGGCCACTGATAAATCATTCCCTTAAGAAATCGTATTTCATTCCCTCCATTTGGAAATCCAAGTTCTCAAAGGAAGAAATAAAATATTCCATTGTTTTGGACTATTTAAACTTGGTCAGATGTCCTAAATGGTGGGTGTTTGTGTCAAAGCGTTCATACAACTCTGTAATAAATTGTGACCAAAAAACATACCCTTGGCATGCATTATGAAATCATTGCCACCATTTCCATATTTCCAGATCCAAATAGAGAATTTCATAACGAAGCTTGGTTAACTCATCAGTGATACCATGTACGGAGAAGTAGTGTTCCATATGAGTAACCCAATCTTGTGGATCTGATCCATCAAACTTGTTGACCTCGACTCTAGGGAGACGGGGGTCATAAGGTAGGGAGTTGGAATGAGAGTGGAGAGGTTGGTTGGATTCAACACCTTTATTTTAGATAGGTGGGTCAGAGGAGGAAGGACCCTGGAATTTGTTCATGAATTCATTGAATGGACTTTAGCAATTTGGCTATTGAGTTCGGCTTGGATGTGGTCCATTTTTGCATGCATGGTTGGAATGTATCTATTTACTTGGGCTTGAATGGCAGTAAGGTCAGTACTCAATTTCTGATTGGTTTCTTCTTGGTGGGTGGGAGGCATGAGGGGATGAGGAGTGGGTCCACAAACAAGAAATAAAAGAAGTGATATATACCATGATGATCAGGGTAGCGAGAGGAGACCAATGGGATAAGGATGAAATAAGGGTGTTGGGAGTGGTGTGGGTCCATGGGGTTTAAAAAAAATTAAAAATGACAGGTATCAAAATGATCAGGGCAAAAATGGGAATCCAATGAGATAAGTCTCAAATAAGGGTGCGGGAAGGTTAAAAAAAAGGTTAAAAATGATAGGTATCACAACGATTATGGAGAAAGGGGGAATTGAATGAGATAGGTCTCAAATAAGGGTGTTTTAAAGTCAAGTACTCTTCTTTTTTACGCCAGTGGAGTTATGCTCTGATCTAAATAATATTGCAGTGTCAAAATGCCCAAATTATTAACAGGGAAAAATGTGTAGTAATTTCGCAACTCGAATGCATGAGGTAGGGTTGCACAAAAATAGATCGTGTATGTTCCTTTTTTGTTCTGTTTCCATCCCAAGGGTTAGGTTTTTCAAGGTGCCTACAAAAACAACTTCCCAATGTGCTATAGCTCTATGATATACGTGTGAGTTCAAAAAGTGGTACTCGGCCCAATATCTCAAGGCACCAACTAAGGAGGCTAGAACATACCCTTAGTTGTACTAACCAATTACCCAGGTACTAGAGCGTATCTTCCCAAGCATTGTTCTCAGTGCCACTATAGTATTCGGGCGGCTGATCAGTTGATCTATGGCCAGTTTCAAGATACCTATGAGGGCTCCCGATATACTAAAGGTACTTGGAAGTGCAAGTTCGTATACAGGTTTTTTCGGATGCACTACCACTCGAAGGGGTACCAACATGGGTTACAAGGGTGTCCAACAATGTGAGCTTAAAAACATCTTGTATTTCATGTGTGTATGTTTTCCCGACCATGGATTTATGCGTTTAATGACAGATCATTGTAGTTTAAAGACATTGGAACACGTCTCTACCCTGGAAAAAAAATTCAACCCACAACTCTCACCAAGGAAAGTGCTCTAATACCACTTTTTATGCACCTGTTTATGTGATATTAAGTAGAAACAAGAATATAATGGAAATTACCAACAAAACAATAGAATGTAGAGAATAACACACCAAAATGATACCTTTATTGAAATGGAATAAATGTTCACTTGCCTCTTCGAGGGGGCAATCTCCAACAAAGAATCTCTCTATTACAATAATTCACAAGACAGAACTTTATCATACCTCCTACTCTTATTTATACTAATTCTATCTTCTAAAGAACATTCTAGATGAAAATCTTTCTAGAAGCGGAAGCTTCTATTAGGTATTCTTACATTAACTTGTTCATATTTATTAAATAGGACTTATTAACTAATGTTGGCCTTTATTACATGGAAAATATATTATTCTATCTATGTGAGGGGTTAGGGAGGATAAGTCCCTAACAAAAAATATAGGCTATCCACCATTATCACCTTGGTGGCTTTTCCTTTCCCACTTTATACTATGGGGTTCCTAGTCAAGGGGGATTCCTAGATCAACTAAGCTCAAAGTGTAGTAGTGTGTAGTGGGAGAAAGTCAAATCTTAGTGATGTTATTAATATCCAATTTAGTATGTATGATTAGTGTCTTTAATTTAACCACTCAAATCAGAATTTAAATTGACCTTAAAGATTATCCAATGCAACATAAGGCCTAATAAAAGCAAGTAGATTCTTAGATAATGGTATGAAACTCAAAACACTTGCTTGCAAACAATGAAAGACCACTTATATATTTGTCTATGAGACAAAAACGCAAAAAAATATAGATTTAAAGATATCTATGGACAACCCATTTACAAAGATATTACAGGTGACAAAGTTAGGTTGGTTATAGCAAATCGACTTAGGATCGTTGTCAAGTAGATGTACATTTTCCAATTAAACACATGTAAATTCAAAATTTGATCTAGTGATATTTTTTCAAGACCAAATTTATATTCCAAACCACTTATCAAATGTCCTTAAAACAAAATTAAATGAGCATGAAACTAGGGAAAGTTTGTGCAAGACATATATGGTTTGATACCTAGACTCTCGTGATTAAAGTCTAAATATGTCCAAATGATATTTCTAAGAGTAAATTCCAGATTTATAACAAAACTTAAACAATGATCCTTCATAATGAACAAGATGACACTAAACTAGTGCAAAAGGAGCAAGATGTCTAGGCTTTTAGGACCTAGATCTTACAATTCCAATACCAAATATGTGTATGTGGTATTTTAAGATGCCAAAACCATAATTTATTGTCTCTTTAAGTTATTCTCAACTATCAATGAAAAAGAGACCTAAACTCTTGTGTTTCAAGTCTAAATCTTTCAAAATTATATTGTTAAGGGAAAATTCCAGATTTATAAAAAAAACTAAACAATGATCCTTCATAATGAACAAGATGAAACTAAACTAGTGCAAAAGGAGCAAGATGTCTAGGATTTTAGGACCTAGATCTTACAATTCCAAATTCAAATATGTGTATGTGATGTTTTAAGATGCCAAGACTATATTTAAAACCATAATTTATTGTCTCTTTAAGTGATTCTCAACTGGCAATGAAAAAGAGACTAAGTAAGGCAAAATGTTTAGGGTTTCAAGCAAGGAAAGTAGGATGATTTACCTTAATTCTATATAGAATGAGATCAAATCCATTTCTTATGATTTTATTCCATGAAATAAACTATATGTAAGAAATGAATCCCCATGAATTTGCAACAAATCACACTTCAAGGGCCTACTACAAGAAAGACGTCAAAGAGTTTTAAGAGGATTTTCTAGTGATCTACTTGTGGGATGATAGTCAAGATTTAGATGGGATTTTTGTGGGGTTTTATGCCTCTATTTCAATTTGATTGTTATGATAAATTTCTATAGTAAATTCCAGGTTGCAGAAATAAAAAAAATGGGGGGGAGGCAAAATTTGGATTTTAAGGGGTTTATAAGGGAAGAAGACTATTGCATTTGGTTGGAAATGAGGTCAAGATGCACCTTGAGTGAGTGATTCTTCAAAGGAGTTAGCAAGGAATTACTACAATCAATGCAAGGGAGGGGTGCTCCACCTCCAAAAGACTACTAGGGAGTGTCTTTACTTGATGAAGGGATGGGTGTTGTTTTTGTTCACAAGGAATAATAGGGAAAAGACTCATATGCTTCAAGAAAATAAACAAGGAAAAACTCATCTTTCCAACACATTAACACAACTCCTCTATGGAACCCAAGTAGCTTTCACAAGTCCAAACCTATAATAAAACCCTAATCAGTATGCTCAATGAATCATTTTCCACATTTCATGAAAGGTTGATCATCCATCACCACAATAGCCTTAGACAAGATACAAATGCAAAAGAATTTAATTCCAAAACTTCTAGCCAATTTGCATATGAGGAGGACACTCTTATCTATAAGAGAATAGCTCAATAACCTTTATAATAAAATAACATTTGATCTCAACAATCTTCTAGATCTATGCTCAAATAACTAATATCCTCTAACAAATGAAGGAGGATCTAATCAACAACAATACAATATGGTGGACCAATGCCACATGTACAATACAAAATAATAGACATCTCTACAAAGTGGATTCCCTCCTAGAAATGTGTCCCATGAGTGGTCAAAATTTCAGTGAGAATCTTCCCATGACAAGTTCTAAAAGTACTATAACTATGTCAAGTTTTTCCCAAATTTTTATTATGACCACATTTTGGAAATCCCATAGCCATTTTGCATCTAATGGCATTGATCTAGCGAAATTATAGGAACTCTATCAAAATATAACTTCCCCTGAAGTTGGTGTTGGTCTCTAAAGATGTCCTAAAAACAACCTTAGTTTAACATTAATTTATCAACCTGAGGATTCGTCTTCTATTTCAAGAATATCAACAAAGTCTATGCAGATAGCTCGTAGAGTCTAAAATTGTGTAATTAAAGCAAATCCAAGTTTATCAACAATCAAGTTCCTCACACATTCATTAAGTTTCTAAAGCTAAGATCCTACTGAACATGATTGAAATATGATCTATAATGTGCTATGAATTGAATTCCTGAATTGATTTAATTAAGGGACAAGAATTGAATCTGATATTAAAGGCATGAATTGATATAATTAAGAAACATGAATTGAATCTGTGAAAACAAGTTGACCTATTAATGACTATCTAATCTGTTGGAAAGAAATAACAGAATATTGTAAATTGAGACAGAACAGTAATTGAACAACAAATGATAACTAAGTAGAAGGAACAACAAACGCTAATTAAGCAAAAGAAACAACAAATGCTAATTTAATGGAAAGTAAAAACAATTGCTAATTTAATTGAAAGGAATAGCACATGTGAAAATGAGAGGAATTGTCAAGAAGTAAACTATAGCAAATGGAATCTGGAATAGCAATCGACAACATTCAAAGGAAAACATCTATCTTCTACAAGAAAGCAGTATCAAAACATTGACACGCTTATGTATTATCTTAACGATGATAAAAGGGATTTAAAGTTCAAAATAGAAATCAAACTGATAAAATACAGATTAAGACAGTAACTCCTTCAGACTAGGCCCTCGGTCCTCGAAAGCACTGCTACTAGAAACTCAGTATACGAAAATGATGGAAACATTCAAAACCTTTATTAACTCCATAACTGAGACAACATTTATAGAAATTGTTTTCGCGAAGCAATTATGAATTCTGAGTGCTTAGATACAATTCTTAGCCGATCCTTTCCAGGATTCACTACTCTTTATATATTACAAAATATGGGTAAATAAAGCTATCATGAGGATCGAGAGATCCTTAGGATCGCTATTACTATTTTTGAAGTTTAAAAAATAGAGAACTAATCTCTCTTGAAACTGTTTTACGCTCCATATCTTTAGCCTCCAATAGCTTGCACATCTTCGAAATCTCTTATGCTATCATGAGTTTACCAAGATTTACCCACTCCTGTAACAAAATCAAACAATTCCAACCATATTTTATAATTTATGAACTTCAACTCAATGATAGTTCTAGAAGACATTTTAGTCATTTGCTATCCTATTTTATTCCTAAGTAACAGAGAATTCAATCGAGATGATGTCATAAATCATGGAAATGAGGAGAATATTTGTACCTTTTCATAACTCAACATACCCCCCATCTTACCTTCTTTCTTTTCCTCATGCAAGTTAAGTTCTTACATGTAGAGAAGTGATGTTGTAAGGAGGAAAATTTGGTTCATCAGATGCCCTGAATCCATTCTTTCTTCTAAGTTCTCCAAAAGCAATGTCTTCCCTCTTTTTATTAAATTGATAATCACTCTAGTAATCCTCTGGAGGAAATCATATAAGAGGGGTATTATATCTACACCCAATCTAGGTAGGTCCTTCCTCCTGGATCATTCTGGCATATATTTCTATTTTGAAGGTGGCTACAAAGAAGTTCTTGAAACCGAAGGGTTCTCTAACCTTTACTTCAACTGGAGAGACATCCCACCTTAACTTGGAGTCAACAAGAGCTTCTTCTTTGAGTTCCCTAAAATAGGCTATGCATGATCTTATAACTTGTTGATGAATAGGACCTAAAGAGCTTCTCACTCCTTCCCTTTTCATGAATTTTCTATGTCGCATGATGGTTGGAAAAGACTTTGGTGGTTCCCCCCTGATCCAGAGATCTAACCCGGTTTCTCTCTTCATGAAAGTTTTGTGGTCCTTAGCCCACCTAACTTGATTTTTAGTGAAGAATAGGGACACTTGAAATGGATGTCTCCAATAAAAGGACCAGGATTATCTCTATTGTTGTCTTCCAAAATGAAATTATGGAAGTATAGCTCACACATGAAATATTGTACTTTCTCTTCCTGCTCCCTAAAACAAGACACAAACTCAGAGATAGTGGTGAATTTAATCGGTTTACCTTCTCGAATAGCTTTCACCCTCAGCAACAGGTAGCGTTCTAATAAAAAAAAAGTATAATTGGTAGTAGGATACCTACAATATATTGTATCAGTGTAGATATCACAAATCTCTTTGATTTTCTCCAAAGCTTTTTCCAATTGACCTTGTACTTTCTTTGTCTTCCCTTGAGCCTTAGTCAGCTCAGCATACATCTCATTTTTTGTGGCTGACATGGTTTTGAGTTGTTTAACAACTCTTTGGTGCTATGTCATGGTCACCATTTCATCTCTGGTCTGAGTCAAGGACTATTGGGCTTGTACTAGTTCTGCTTCTAGTCTTTCAATGATGGAACTTTGATCCTGAAACTGAGATACCTCTTCACTCTGACAGGCTGCTTCTTTCATTATTGGAATTATTGTTTGATTTTCTGCATCTATGGTCTCCAGAGGAGTGGTAATTACTTCCTCAGTTTGGGAATTTTTTCCTTCTGGTTGAGCCTCTGTTTCATATGCTTCGAGAGGAATTTCCTCTTCATTTTGAATAGCTACCCCTTATGTTGTTGTAGTCTCAATATGAGGTTCCATTTCTACTGTTTCTTCAAGATATGCAAATCTATCTGTGTTCCTACAGAACTCGTTTGGACTGCCCTCCTAAGAATAGGGTTTCTTCCTTGTGCTCTATGTCTTTTGGTCTTCTTTCTTTCATGGATCTTATCATCTTCCTCTAGTTGTTTTCTTAATTCCTTGATAATTTCCTTAAGCTTTCCAACTTTTTTCTTTAACACTTTAATCTTTTTAACCCTTCTCTTCAACAACTTGTTCTCTTGTTTTAAATTTTTAATTTTGTTGTGGCTTTTTCCTGATTTTTGTTTCTATGAGCTGTCAGGATTTTCCTCACCTTGATATGTCAATAGTGGCTCTTTTGCTTGCCCTACCAGGGTATTTACCTCAGTATGAGGTTATTCTTGTGATGTATCATCTGGAAGTGACATCTTAGTGTCAGGGAGATCTTCAGCAGGGTTCAAAGGAGAGGTTGGCGCCTGGTTTTCTTCTATCCTATTTGTGTCTCTGCTAATTGAGGTCCCTAAACTCCCTAAAACCTGAGCTATCTCTACCTCATAGCTTTTCAAAAATTGTTTTTTGAGGTGTCCCAAGGCTAGCTGGGTATTTTCTTGACTATTTCCTTGTGATGTTTGTTCTGTTTTCTCAATTCCCTAAACATCTCCCTGTAAGGGTTGCTCTGTTATGTCCTGAATTTCTTCAGGTTGTACTGTCATATCTTGAATTTCTTCATGGTTTTCTTATCCATCTGATTCTTCTTTTCCCTTCAATGGGGGATTTAGGAGCAGCCATTTCTCTTTTTCTCTTCCTCGTTGATGCCTCTGCTTGTGAGGTCTGAGTCTCTGCAAATTAGATGGGGTCTGCCTCGACTTCAGGTTGATGAGGTGGAACTTCCATTTGGGCAGTAGGTTCCCCTTCCTGTGCTACTTCAATTCCCTGGGTTGGGTCTTCATGTTGTAATTCAAGTTTCTCTAATTGTAAGGGCCTATTAGCCTCAATAAGATCCCCCTAGGTCATTTGAGTTTGACTTAGGGCCTTATTTACTATCAGTTTTACCAATCCATGGTGGCTGGTGATAGTAATGGGATCTTTTTCCTTTTGTGTTATTATAGCAACCTCATGTAACATAGAATTTAGAAAAAATGGTAAATTGATTACTAACCATTGTTTGAGTGTAGCTAGTAGTTTGAGGTGGTGTGGGCGGATCACATCATATCTTACATTGCAGGTGATATACCTCTATATGACGCCTGCCAATTCTTTCCAGGGTTCACTGAGAGTGTTGGGGTTAAGTCCCTTTCCCTTTTTATCCAATTCCTCCCCAGGATATGTGAAGGATTCTACAGCTTCTTTAAACACTGTATATCTTCGATACTGTTGTATTTCTGTGTTAGGAAGGCCCGTAACCTCTGCTACAATTTCCTGAGTGACTGGAATTGTATATCTCGAACCATGGAGGTTTCTCCCTACAAGTTTTGAAAGAATTCTATCATGATGTTTGTATTGTATCCCTGCAACCGACTGAAGTACTTTGTCCACCCTAGACGGTGTAGGATTTCTCTTGCATGCTCAGTTACCTATAAGAGTGTTGGTTCCCATCACACACTTTGGCATCCCATATTTTTGTAAGAAGGTGAGGACTACTAATGTTCCTTGTTGCAGCTTAACTCAACCAGATTTTTGAAAGCAAAAGACATAGAAAATATAGAACGACATTGTGTGTATATAGAAAAATGTGAATTTTCGTAATTACTGCATTCATTGAAATCTATCGGTAAATGTGTCGAGCATCTACCCCCCCATAAATGGAAAAGTTGACCTCGACCGTCAAACGTACAAGTGTAATAATGGTGGGGAGTCACTGTGAGGTGCGATTGCTATGTCGTCGTCGCCGCTAGAAAAGAAAATCATTAATAACTTTCAATCAAACACTTTAACAGTACTAACGATAATCATCACTTTGTGTGGAAAATTCAAATTATTGTAACCATGGTAGAAACCGTTTGAGGAAAAAGATTTCGAATGATTTTAAATTTGTTCACATGTTAAAATTTTCCACTTATTATAACGTTGTTACTCTCCCTTTTTTCTTTTTTTAGTATATATATCTGGAATGACAACCTCAATGTTTAGAAAAGGAAATCTAAAAATACACTAAAACTTGGTGTATTTAAGGTATACTTCGATACCACAGGCAGAGCCACTGCTGTCAGCAAGCGTCCATAGCCTCGACAGGGTTTCCTTTTAACCCATAGATGAGCCTGTATCCTTACTAAATGGTTTGAATTGTCTTTTCCAAAGAAGACCATTATCCTGGTTTAGTAGCCAGATGATGATAATGCCACTCACTAGATCGTAACCTAAGTGAACAAGTCGACTCGTGATGAGATCTCTTGTCCTTTGATGAAAAAATGCCAAAGGCCATTGCCCTGGTGTGGTAGCCATAGTGGGAATGTCACTTATTTTATTATCTGATGAACATGGTAGGTTGGCTCGTGATGAGACCCCCTATTCTTTATGGAAGAAGATTATTACTTTGTTAAAAAAGTTTTCTTTGATTTTTTTATTTTTTTTAGAGCTTTATCAAGGGAGGCTCATCTACTTTTTAAGAGTGAGGGATGGTGTAAGAAGTGTAAGAATTTCAAGTAAGAATGTATTTAATATTCCCTATTATGATATGAAAGAAATTATCATTCAAGTATATGTAGATATATAAGGGAAAGAAACGAATTATGGTGGTTAATGAATTGTGAACAATTTTTAAAAATATTCGGAGAAATTAATCCAGAAATAGTTTATTAAGGTATGTTAAATGATCCACACAAAATGACAGATTAGAGCTAGTGTTAAAGAAAAGGAATCAGTGAAAGTCATATCCAAAGGAGTGACTGACATAATCAATGGCATGTTTTAAGAAAGGGGTCACAATAAGAAAAAAATCATGAAAGGAACAGCAAATGAACAGCAATCGTTCTTTTTAAAAGGAACGACAACCGTAATTTTTTTTTGTGGATGATATTACGTATGAAGGGAACAACATTCATTCTTTTCGAAGGAACGGCAATGGTTTGCAAAGGAAACAACGATCGTACGAAGGTAACAACAATCGTTCTTTTCAAAGGAACGACAATCGTTTCTTTTTGAGTGAACAATATTACGTACAAAGGGAACAACAATCATTTTTTTCGAAGAACGACAATCATTTTGTTTTGAGTGACAACAGTGATGATCACCCATCTAATTAAGTGATTAAAAATCCCATGGGCATTTTTTTTCAGTGAATATATAATTGATTAGTCATCAACTAAATTCATTCAATTACTATGGGTAAGTTTATGCAATAATCGAAGTATTAGATGGTCTATAAGCATGTTCATTTTCTTGTAAAAACAAGGGTTATATTTGTTGAGTTTTTGCAACGTGGGGAAAAGGTAAAGAATGGAAAAGACTATTTAATTATATTCATTGTAGTCATCTCTTCTGGTTCGTATTTTCTCAAATGACTTTCCTATAAAAAAAAGAACTAAAAAATCATTCAAATATTTAAAAAAACTATATACAATATATACAATAAAAAAAAAATCATCATTTATGGAGTTGAGG
>ML787311.1:367784-386698 GCA_009831015.1 Picea engelmannii
CGCCCAGTAAGAAGTTAGGGCGCGGGTTGCTTGTTTTTAAGTGGTTTTTGAGGAATTACTCAGCAAGGCTTTGGCTAGGAAGAGGCATGAGTTGGCCTGATGCCAGGTAAACCTGTATGGTGCATTTTAGGGTTATAACACCAATCACCTTTCTGGAAGGATTTCTTCTTGATATGTTTATTGTGTCAGTTCTCTCTCTGTTGTTGAATGACAGTTGTGCGCTCCAAGGTGGACATGCGTGCTTCATCCAATTCATTGTGTTGTTGTAGGCGTTGTTTCTGTACCTTTGTGAGATCCAATCCAATTTCCTGTGCCATCCTTAGAGTCTTAATCTCAAATTCGATTGTAAATATAGGTTATTTACCATAGACTAAATGATAAGGAGAGTAGCTAGTGATGTTATGCCATGTTGTGTGATAAGCCCATAAGGCATTTGGGAGCTTAGTAGCCCAATTCTGTCGATTTGTTGAGACCATTTTCGTCAAAATTGCCTCCAAAACTTTATTGGTGCTTTCTACCTATTTGTTTTCCTGTGGATGGTATGGGGAAGTAAATTTGTGCTTAATATCATAATTTTCTAGGGTGGACGTGATTCTATGAGCTGTAATTTTTGACCCCCCATCAGTGATTACTTCCCTGGGTAGTCCATAGCGTACAAATAATTTGAAAAGAAATTTAATGACTACTTCCTCTGTTGCGTTTGGTAAGGCTTCTGCCTCTACCCATTTGGTCATGTAGTCTGTTGAAACTAGAATATAGGCTTTCCGATTTGACTTCAGATTGAAGGGACCGACAAACTCTAGTTCCCATCTCTCAAATGGTTTTGCGAATAGTTTTTCTTTCATAGGCATTTCATCAACCTAACCTGGTTTTCCCATCCGCTGACAACTATCGGAGGTCTAGACATATTTCTTCATATCTCTGAATATTGAGGACCAATAGTATCCCATCTGTAAAATTTTATGTCTAGTCCTGTGATCTGCGAAATTCCCATCGTAGGGATTTTCATGTCCTACCTTCAGTATGTCATAGATTTCTTCATCTCATACACATCTGCGGATCTAGAAATCATCCCATGTGGAAGCGATATCCACCGATCCAAGTGAATCATCCGCTACGCTGGACAATTAATTTTATTTCCCTTGATGATAGATGTGTCGGTAATTTCCCCATTTCCAGATAATTTTCCACATCATCATACCAAGGTGGTTTAAAAGTGACGGCAAACAGATGCTCATCTGGAAATTAATCTTCAACTGTCAAGGAGTCATCCGTTTTGGGTATGCGGGATAGGAAGTCTGGAACAATATTTTCTCTTTCGGTTCGATCTTTGATGGTGATGTCAAATTCCTGCAATAGCAATAACCATCGAGTGACCCATCCATTAGTAATAGGTTTATTAGCTAGATATTTAATAGCAGAATGATGAGTATACAGAATAATTGGATAGCCTGTTATATAATGATGAAATTTATTGATGGCATGTATAACAGCTAAAAACTGTTTTTTTGTTATCATATAATTAGATTCAACGGGAGTGAGATTCTTGCTGATAAAATAAATAGCATAGGGTTTCTTGTCTTCTTCATGTCCAAGGATATCGCCTATGGAAATATCTGATGCATCGGTGGAGATGTGAAATGGTATTTTCCAATTTGGTCATCTTAACACCGGTGTTGTCGAGATCAGCTTCTTGAGTCCTGCAAATGCCACATCACACTTGTCAGACCACTGAAACTCCACATTACCAGTTAAATCATGTAAAGGTGCAACAGTTCTTGCAAAATTTTCCATAAATCTGCGATATTATCCTGAAGTGCCAAGGAAACTATGTACCTCAGTTTGTGTGCGTGGTGTAGGTAGATTAAGAATTATCTCTATTTTTGTTGGATCTATCCTAATTCCATCTGTAGAAATATAATTCCCTAGTACCACACCTTCCATCATCATCATGTGACATTTCGCTTGACTTAAACATAATCTGGTAGGAATGCATCGTTCCAGTATCGTTTCCATATTTTCCAAAGAATGATCAAAGTCGTCGCCATTGGGTGTGAAATCATCCATGTAAACTTCAATCCCTTCAGTAATCAAGTCGTTGAATATGCTCAGAATTTCCCTCTGGAATGTGTCTAGAGAATTGCATAGTCTAAAGGGAAATACTTTGTATGCAAAGGTACCCCAGGGGCATGTAAATGTAGTTTTATCTTGATCTTCTGGGAAATCTGGATCTAATTATAGCCACTAAAGACATCTAGGAAAGAAAAGAATTTATTCCCTGCTAAAGTATCCAGGACCTGATCAATGAAAGGTAAGGGGAAGTGGTCCTTTTGGGTAGATTTGTTAAGTTCCCTGTAGTCTACACAAATTCGTCATTTTCCATTTTTCTTGGGGATGATTACTAGTGGGGAAACCCACCAACTATCCAAGATAGGATATATAAAATCTACGTCCAACATCTTTTGTAATTCTTCTTTGAAAATATCCCTGAGATGGGGATTCAACATTCTTTGGGGCTATCAGATAGGTTAGACATATTTCTCAATATAAATATGGTGTGTGCAGAGTTGCGGATCAATACCTTTCATGTCAGAATACTCCCTAGCAAAATCTTGCTGATATTTAGAAAGTATTTGAATCAGATTTTGTTGTTGTTGTGCATCTAAATTGGCATTAATGTTCAGAGACCTCCCTGGTGAAATCTCAACTGATTTGTTGTTATGAACAGTGGTAGTCGGGATTTGTTGTTCCATTAAATCTTCCACCAGGTCTCCCTGCGCTTCGCAATCTAGAACAAATTTGAGCATCTTGCACGTAGGGTTACTCACAATGGTTGGGTTGTTAATAAACCCATTGATCACGTCATCCTCTAATTGGTTATTGAGTCTGATAGCTTCTTCCGGCGTGAGAGGGGCCCGTAGATCCTTTTCTGGATATCTTGGTGGTGGCAACTGTGGATATACAATAGTTGGGTTTGGCTTGGATGGAGGATGGGGTAGGCGTAAAGGAGTCAAAACCCAGGGTATTGCAGGTTTCCATAGTCAAGATGTTGATGTCTGCCCCCAAATCGAATAGTGTATTTGGAAAAGAACAGCCTTGGATCTAAAATGTTACTATGGGGTTCCTTGGATATGCATATTTGATTGGTTCTTGTCTACCCAAAATTAGATCAGACAAGGATCCTACCACACGAACAGTTGATGATGAATTTTTAATTTTCCTAACAGGCTTCCTCCCACATAGTTCCTTGATTGTCTTTGCATAAATTGGAATATATTGCAGGGCCTATAGGAGTGGGATCTTGACATATAAAATCTTGAGTTCCCCTGCAATGTCGAAGTTAGGATACACAGCAAGTTTTTATATCATCAACCTTTCGGGGAACGGGGGAGGAGGAGTGGCATCCTTATCAGGATCCTGTGATTCGACTGTGTTTCCTCCCTGCTTTGTTTCTTCTATTATGACCACAGTCGAGGGTGTTATTGTTGGTTGTATGTTATTTTCATTCTCCTACTCTTGGAAAACGTTACTTTCTTCAGGAGATATTATATGCCTCGATCTCAACCGGAGTTCGTTGCACCCTACTGAGTTGGTTTCCCCTTCCCCATTCTCCATAATCTGGATGATATGGGTTGGCCTATTATTGGGATTTGGGTGAGTTTGGGCTGGTAATTGAGGGCGCAATTGTGGTTGAGGGTTCTAGGGTAATTGGAGTGGGGCTTGAAAAGTGGGTTGGGTTTGAGCGGCCATTCCCAAGGGTTGATTGGTTATCCCCATGGGGCACTGCCAATTTTGGTTCTAATTTGGGTTTTGGGCAGCCGTGTTGGACCACTGTGAAGGGTAGGGGTTGTTGTTTGGGTTTTTCCAAGATGGGGTAGAGTATTGTATGTTGGGCCAAGAGGGATTTGTAGCTGGTTCATTCTTCCAGATGGGATTTGCAACTAGATATTGTTGGGGCTGAAAGTTTTTATTAGTAAATGGTTGGCCCTGCCATGTGTTTCCATAATTTTTTTGTTGATTATACTGCCCAGAAAAGAAAGAGGAGGGGTCATGTAATGTACCTGGAGGTCGGGCCTGCCATTGGTGATGTTGAGCCATCAGGCATAATGGTTTTGTTTCCTCTTCTGCTTCTCTAAAGACAGCTTTTAGTCCAGGAAGAGATGGGCATTGATCTGTTGCATGATCTTTGGTGAAAATAGCGTAATCCCGAACCACATCCAAAGGACATTCCCTTGGACCATGTTTTTTTCTGCACCTGTGGAAAAATATGGCCAAAGTCTGTTATGCTTCTACTTTTTTATGTTTGGCCTACAATACATCCAATTGTGTATTCAGAGTGCTCAGAATATCAGTTTTGAAATTTTCTAAGAGATTACCGACTTCAGCTCAGGTAACTCCTCTGCTGGTAACACTACTATTTCTGGTGACGGGAGTTCGCATTCTTGATCTGGTCTGTGTACTTCCACATGAGCATTTGATGCACAATAGAATGATGTTACCATAATTTTCTTGATAAATATCACCCTTCCCCATTAAATTCAATGTTTCTACCCATTCATCTTTCATTCCTTTTATGAAAGTGGCTTTGAGCACCCCACTTGGTAATGTACCATAAGGAGATATTTGCAGATTATACTGAAATCTTTCAACATATTCCTCTAATGTCTCATTTTCTTTTGCATTCATTTGAAATATTTCATCTTTTAGGTCCCTGGTTCTACAATAATCTTGGTATTTTGTCAAGAAGGCCTCTTTCATCTCATCCCATGAGTTTATAGTTCTACCTCCCAATCCCATAAACCAGTGCAAAGTTGCCCCTTTCAAAGTGGAAGGGAACAGTTTTAGTTTGTGGGGTTCATAGGTGTAATCATAACCCCTACATAGGACATCAAATTCAAGTAAGAATGCATCCGGGTCTTCTGAAATCAATCCATGAAAGGTTGGTAGATTCTGTAAGGGAATTGCTTTCATGGGGGCATTGGCGACTGGTTCAACTATCATATATTCTAAGGTGGAATTCTAGGGTCGTTGTTGATTTGGTTGTGTCATTTGGTCGAAGATATGCCAATAATATTTGATAATTTCTTGATCTGGGTGTTCTCTTGATTGATTACTTGATCCCCTAAGGGATTTGATTGCACTACCTCTATCTGGGATTTTAGGTATGCCTTCTTCTTTCACAGGAGATTCAGGATCAGGTGGGGGTGATGGGTTTGCCTTGGCGACCCCATTGGTTTCTCCTTCTCCTTCCTCCATATTACAAGAATTTCCCTTGTCTAGAGGGTTGAGAGGTGGAAGATCTGTGCTTTGAAAGCTTTGCTCAGTCCCTCCGGTTTTGCTGTGAATCTTAACGTCGGCTGCAGCTGGTGAAACTGTTGCTTGAGGGATTTGGGTAGATCCTTTCCTAGGTCCAACCGAAGCTTGAGATTCATATTTTTGGATGATATCGTCTATGAAAGTGCTTCTCCTAGGGAGCATCGAACCCTGGGCTTTGGTAGTTTTTGGTTTCAGTATTTCGGGATCTTTTTTCTTAGTCATACACACTTCACTCAAAAATTTCAAAAAAACACCTATATAACCTCTAAGTATCAGCTTGAGGTAGGTGTTGTCATAAGCATATTACTTGTTGCCTGTGTAGGTTCTTACCTTCCATCTTCAATACCTCATCCTCCAGAGACACAATCTATGTTATCTTTGACACTCTCCCCGGCAACGGCGCCAAAATGTTGGGCTCTAAAGATGTCCTAAAAACAACCTTAGTTTAACATTAATTTATCAACCCAAGGATTCATCTTCTATTTCAAGAATATTAGCAAAGTCTATGTAGATAGCTCGTAGAGGGTAAAATCGCGTAGTTAAAGAAAATCTGAGTTTATCAACAATCAATTTCCTCACACATTCATTAATTTTCTAGAGCTAAGATCCTACTAAACAGGATTGAAATCTGATCTATAATGTGCTATGAATTGAAAGCATGAATTGAATTGTTGAATTGATTTAATTAAGGGACAAGAATTGAATATGATATTAAAGGCATGAATTGATCTAATTAAGAAACAGGAATTGAATCTATGAAAACAAGATGACCTATTGATGACTATCTAATATGTTGGAAAGAAATAACTGAATACTGTAAATTGAGACATAATAGTAATTGAATAGCAAATGCTAACTAAGTAGAAGGAACAACAAATGCTAATTAAGCGAAAGAAACAGCAACTGCTAATTTAACGGAAAGGAACAACAATTGTTAATTTAATTGAAAGGAACAATGCATGTGAAAATGAGAGGAACTGTCAAGTATTAAACTACAGCAAATGGAATCTGGAATAGCAATCAACAACATTCAAAGGAAAACATTTATCTTCTTCAATCAAACGGTATCAAAACATTGACACGCTTATGCATTATCTTAACGATGATAAAAAGGATTTAAAGTTCAAAACATAAATCAAACTGATAAAATACAGATTGAGACAGTAACTCCTTCAGATTGGTCCCTCAGTCCTCAAAAGCACTGCTACTAGAAACTCAGTATACAAAAATGATGGAAACGTTCAAAACCTTTATTAACTCCATAACTGAGACAACATTTACAGAAACTGTTTTCGCAGAGAAATTCTAAATTCTAAGTTCTTAGATACAATTCTTAGTCGATCCTTTCCAGGATTCACTACTCTTTATATGTTACAAAATATGGGTAATAAAATCTATCATGAGGATCGAGAGATCCTCAGGATCTCTATTAGTATTTTTGAAGTTTACAAAATAGAGAACTAATCTCTCTTGAAACTGCTTTACACTCCATATATTTAGCCTCCAATGGCTTGCGCATCTTCGAAATCTCTTATGCTATCGTGATTTTACCAAGATTTACCCATTCCTGTAACAAAATCAAACAATTCCAACCATATTTTAGAATTTATGAACTTCAACTCAATGATAGTTCTAGAAGACATTTTAGTCATTTCCTATCCTATTTTATTCCTAAGTAACGGAAAAGTCAATCAAGATGATGTCATAAATCATGGAAATGAGGAGAATATTTGTACCTTTTCATAACCCAACAGTTGGCCACCCTCAAAATATGTGCAAAAATATCCTCAAGTGGGCATCCTCATCAAAATGAGATAAAAACAGTCAAATACAACAAACTCCCTCACCTAGGGAGGAAAACCTTATCAAAATAATACAATATGTCCTCAAAATGCTCCATGAAACCCGCACACATGTGATTCTAACAAGAATAAAAGGGCTATCCCCTCAAATTCTTCAAGAAGTGATCAAATTCCCTACACATGTGATATTAAGTCCTCCCAAGGTGGGTCACTCCTCAAAATAGTCCAAATTCCCCCTCAATATATGTAAAATGAGTGGAAGGTAGGTACATGTGGTCCTCAAATGCAATGACCTTAGTTAAATAGTCCAAGAGAGAAAGTCAACCCCTCAAAATGAGTGATTATGTGGCACGTGTGGCATCCTAGGAAGTGTGCATGGTCATGTTATCATGCCCAACGCATGTCTCATAATATCCAAGGAAATCGCAATGCCCAAGGCAGGTCTTACTAATCCCAAAACAGTCATGGATCCCAATGTAGGTACATAGATCCCAATGCTTCTACATGAATCTAGTAGTACACAAATCACAATGCAACATAAATGATGAGTCATGTCAAATGCAAGTGCCAATAGGTAGAGAAACATTAAAGTATCATCTTCTAACTTCATAATAACTCATAATTTAAACTGTTTTCCAAGTTTAACCATGGTGGGGACAACATCAACCCCTGTTACATGTGACAACTCGTAAGACGATAAGTAGTTCCTAGGAAACTAAGGGTATGTGTAATGGTGGATGATATGACTTGGTGGGTAATTTCATGAATTGACTTGCATATCCACATAAGGATTGTTAAATATATTCATCCACGTGAGTATCTTTAAAGATGAGGGTGTGCCTTTTTGCATTGAGTTACAATTTGCTCGACACTATTTCTTACTACCTCATTCTTTCCTTTTTCTTTATTTGAGTTGTCCCTTTCTCTTTAGATATATAGTTTTAAGCATGGGACTTGGGGCATTGGCATCAATGCGAGGTGGCATAGATGAAGATTTTTATTTGGATTTTAATTTTTTTCTTTTGGCTGCATCAACCTCAAGTTTTATAGCTCTTAAACATGAGTATTTCTCATGGGACTATGAAGCATGAACCTTGCTATGACATATGACAAACCATCCATGAGCAGGACAATGAAATATGTGTATGGAATAATGAGGAATATAAAAAGTATTAAGTGTGATTTGGGATATGGACACACTACACCTTCCCATGCCTCTAGTAGTACAACTCAACCCGAGAGTGACAACACTTATATAAAGGATGACTATCATCCAACATGGCACAAAATGCTCACTATCAGGTTAAGGTATTAAACACATCAATACAACCTTACAATGCTTTAAACTCCATTACTAGAGAACCAACAACCATATTATTAATGATGATACCCACAAGAATAGGGATTTATAACCATTATCATGTCAAGGTTTTGATCGACGGAGGAAATGAAACTTTATAACTTCAAGTGTTATTGATATAAACCAACCAACATAACCACATAATCCAACTAAGGTGAACACAAACATGATGAATGAGAAACATATAAGCCAAATATGCAACATGAAGTGCTCTTCCAACCATGTCACCATCAATAATACCAAGCCACTAAACATATCAATGCATATTATATCATTTGAATAAAGATCAAGACACAATTTTTTTAATATAAAAATATGTTGCAAGAAGTAAAACTATGATAAATCCTCAACACCGTGTAAGAATTATGTAGTCTCAATAACATATTGACCATACAACTATAACCAATAGTGTTTATACCAAAAATGAATGTGTGTTAGAATGAAATTCAAGACGGTATTTCGTGAGAGATTAATGTTGACTCGCATAATATCTTTCCATGTTCACATTATTGCAATACCACCATGATCATAGAATTATGATGAATCAGGGAAGCATGATATGAGTACCATATCTATCACCAAAACAAAAATCATGATATGGTAATGCAAATAAATATTCACATCGCCATGTCATTTGGAGTGCCAAGATCAACTACGATAATCCCAAATTGTGCATGATTGAAACAAAAATTAATCACCAAAAAACTATGTTATCAACTCATAACCCAAAAAAAACAAGACTTCAAATTACTCTCCACAATCACCAATTCTTAATTTTTAAGTACACAATAGGTGGCCATCATAGGTTATATGCTATGAGACTTTGAGAAGAGCTAAGATGGTTCACAAAAACAAGTCAATTTCACCAACCAAATTAAACGAGTTTGGGTTAGGGTCCCTCCAAGCATCCAAACTAGAGGAAATTATAGAAAAAATGTTAACATGAAAGCCTTCATCCGCCTTCCATATTGCTTTATAAGAACCAATAGAAATTCCTTAAATTTCAAATAAGTTGCAAGTTGAGTATTTTGTAAGGAAAAAAAGAACGTTTTTCACGTATTTTCAATTTATATCACTATAGGTTTGCTAAATGTATCAAGTGTGTACTCTTTGGATGTGGATTTTATTTCTTCATCCAACGAGAACCTACACTTGATATGGTTAGTGAATCTATGATGAGATAAACCAAGAATACATGAAATTTGTATTTCTATGTTTTTCACTCAAAACGTGTTAATTCATGTTAATTCATCTTTTAGCCAATAAAGACATTTCTTTAATGATTTCACTTTTTTTTCTCAAATTTTCTCTAGTGAAATGACTAATTGATTAGAATTTGATTTTATGGACAAATTGTAAAATTTTACGATCTAAATATTTGTTGACCACATAAGTTGTCAATGTTCAACACACTTAGGTTATCAAAGGCCCCTTCCATCTTTGTGACATAATCAATACTAAGGCCTTCACACTTTCAAGCAACCACACTTAAAAGAATGTGAGTTTCATGGAGGATAGTGTTTGACTTTCTCAAATGGAAAATCAAGGTGCCAAAGGATGCCTAGGATCTAGTGTCAATACCTATTTGGACCTTTTAATTTCCAAGAGGTCAACTTAGTCTTTGTTCAATGATTGGACAAAAAGGGATTTTCTATTAGAGGGATTTGTAGAACCATGAGCATTAACAATGGCACATTTGGCATGATCCTAATATAGATGAAAAGATAAATAGGGCATACAAAACAACATATGAGGGAATTTGTAGAATTGTTCCTAAAAACTTTGGTTTTAAAATGAAACTCCATGGGTTAGGCCTTATTTGGAGAGATGGGATATAATATATAGGAAATCCCTTCTACAAATAAGTGGCAAAATACCTTTATAACGTAGTAAGGCACACCTTTGAACTTGTTCCATACTTTAACAAAAGGTGGGAGGTGAGGAATCCTAAAACAAACTAGATAAGGAGGTGTCGATGTGTTTGGAAATCTCAATTCCCCTTTAAATACAAATTATTGGGGTGACTTATGTTTTACCGTGGTTTGGCTACAAAACCAAGACTCAAAGAGTTGGTGTTACCAAAGGTTGTGTTACTACTCAAACTAGCAACCTCTGTAAAGATGTTAATGGGGATAAACAAAACACAAAAAAATGCACCATTGTCACCTCAGCACTGTTTCCCCTTCACTTTAAGCCAGCTCCTTGAATCCACAAGTGGTATCCCAATCCATGGAAATGAACTTGTACAGTGTCTCGTGGTAGCTTACGATACAAGTCACTTCCCAAACACACACCTCAATATATAGTTAGATAGACAAGTGTCAATGGAGTAGCCAAATGCCTTGAGAATATTCAACTAAGAACTAGGGAAATAACTATGACAATATAAAGAGGGTTAGTGTAACAACCTGTTTCCCCCAGTCTGTAAAAATAACTATACTGGCCAAGAACTATGGCAAACTCAGAGATGTGAATGTATGATTTGAATGGACCTTAGTAAAAGGTCCATGAATGTAAATAATGTTATCAATATATATATATATATGACTGTTGAGAGGGGGATGTGCTGAAAAAGATACCACGATGGCTAAAGAAAGGTGGTAGAAGGCACCTGGAATGGTGGCGCTAACTTCCACCAAAAACCAATACCATATTTGGTCTTCACTGGCCCGGAGAACCAAGAGCGGCTCGTTGGCCCCGAAATGAATTACTTGCCAGGTTGGTAGGTGAAGAGGTTCCTCAAGAGTTAATGAGGGATGGGGGTGAACCGCCCATCCATGGAGGCCTCAGACCTGACCACCGCGGGGAAATTCGTGCCACATGCAACCTCATTGGAAAAGAAAAGGTAGGTAAAAGGTGTGGAAGGGGGGCACGAGGGAGATAGCAGAAGAGGAGATCGAAAGAACTCTGGAGCAAAAATACAGAGTGAGCGATAGCAGAGAAGAAGGAGAGTAACCTTCTTTCTCAATCGTTGAAGAACCAAGACAGAGAATCTCAAGCATCGTGGTCTAGCTCGAGGGTGGCTAGTGGTAAATCCATTCGGAGTCCCTGAGCCTACGGTTGGGTGGAAACGAGCACCCCTCTCAGCAGTTGCACCACCTGGTGTTTTCTGATAAGTGTTTATATCTTGTGTCTTCCATTAAATATCTTGGAATATATGCCCATGGTTTGAACACTTATGAATGGTTTCAGTGTAAGATTGTCTGCATGATGTTTTGATCAGAAATGATGGCTGCATGTTTTTATTGAAAAGACCACGTATGGCTTATGTTTATATATATATATATATATATATATATATATAGATTGAACTAATACAGATTTTCAAGTCTACTCTCGGGAGATTGGTTCCCGTGTTTGTCTTACCTGATGCCTTGGATAGATTTCCCCACGAAGGTGCCCTTTCGAGACCACTCCCTTACCTTCTATAAGACCTTCTAGTCCGATCTTCAATACCTGGTGTAAATTTCCTGAGGACCCGAAGGAGGATGTTATAGTTTAAGCCTTAAAATATCGCACGAGGGAGAATGGTCCTCGTAGACCTCAACATTTTGGCATCTCGGTAACCGGAATACCCAAGGACGAGTTCCCTTTCACTCGCAAGTCCCGAAACCCCGACTTGCGAAATCCCGAAATGATAGTGTGTGGCTGAGTTAGGACCTTTCGGTGGTTCGGTACCTAGGATAACCTCCCCCTTTCTAAATACATGAATGAGATCCTTACGGAGGATCTAAGGTCAGTCACGACCGTAAAATTGAATGGAGGAACGCATGCAATAATGCCTCGACCTCTTTTTAACCTTCGCAAGTAACGAAGAAATTGGGACCGTCGATCCCAAGACCCATGGGAGTGCATGGACTATCCAGTTGTAGAGTGCGCGTGGCGGCCAGTAAGCATTTTGGCATTTCAGCACCAAGGGGACTAGAGGGTAAGGACCCTTGTCCTCACGACTCGTGAAATCCCGATACACGAAACCCTGAAATAATGGGACGTGGACAAGTTAAAATGATTCGGTATTTGAGCACCCGGGATGCCTAGAAGCAAGTCCCTTGTACACGACAATCCTGAAATCCCGATGGGTGAAATCCCGAAAGGACAATACGTGGACATGTTACGATATTTCGGCATTTCGGAAGTTGAAATGCTCAAGGGTGTATTCCCTCGTACTCGCAAGTCCCGAAACCCCGACTTGTGAAATCCCGAAATGATCTAACATGGATTTGAGTCCCGATATTTCAATGTTCTGGCATCCGGAATATCCAAGGGCGAAATCCCTTGTGCTCGCAAGTCCCAAAATCCCAACTTGCGATATCCTGAAATATGTAGTGTGGAAAAGTTATCATATTTCGGTATTTTGGCACCCGGGGCACCTAAGTGCAGGCCCCATGTGTTCGATAGTCTCAAACCCCTGACTCGCAAAATCCCGATGGATGGATTCCTGAAATAGTGAAGCATGTTAGAGTTTGGTTTTTCGGAGTTTTGGCTCCCGGGAAACCCAGGTGCGAGACCTCCTGTCGTCGCACATCCCGAAATCCCGATGGAGGAAACCCCAAAATAGTAAAGCATGTTAGAGTTTGGTGTTTCAAATTTTCGGCTCCCGAGAAACCCAGGTGTGAGACCTCCTGTCGTCGTACATCCTGAAATCTTGATGGAGTAAAACCCCAAAAGGTGGAAGGACATGTTTTAATCTGATGCATTTCTAGTTATGACAAACTATTGGTTCCCTTCGGATTTCGGCACTTTGAGAGACAAGAGGGAAAAGGAAATACATGTATCGTGATTTCCCGAATCACGAAAGCCAATGATCACCTCTCCGATAAGGCCTATGGTCATAGCCACCAATCATATGAGTACGGGTAAGGAATGGCAGGGTCTGTATCAGGCCCTATAGGTAATCGGGGAATTCTATTCCTCGGTGAAAAGAAGGAAAAAGCCGAAATATTCTAGTTCCCGTAGTGGGTATGTTACAAAGTGGTATCAGAGCATGGTTACAACACTTGGCCTGCTTGGGCTCATGAACGAGTTGCGCAGAAGCTCCATTTGAAACACTCTTAAAAGGAGTAACCCCCTGTCTTAACCTTCCTAATCAAAATACAAAGTTAAGAATGAAAACTCCTATTGTGTGTGTGTATATGTGAAAAATATGAATTATGTACTGGTTATAACTAAATATAAATATTGACTAATAACCAGCGTTTGTCTTTTTCACCCAAGCGGACGATCAGCCGTGGGAAATTACATACGCATAGAATGGTGACTCACCAAGAGGTGGGGGAAGGCTCCCACAATCGAGACGAAGAGTCTGATGAAAGGAGGGCGGTAGGGACCCCTCCAGATCTAGCCAAGACTGTGAGGAGTCTCATGGTCGAATTACAAAGCTGCAAGGCTGACAATGAGAGGATGATGAAAGAACAAGAAAAGAAAACAGAAATTAACGCATTTTTACTGCAAAGCTTATCCGACCTACAAAGACAAATGCAGCATGAACCTGAGGTACAGAAACATGGTCATATCAGTGGCCACACTGAGAGGAGCACCTCGAAAAAAGTCCATCCCAGAGGTAAAGGAAA
Source organism: Picea engelmannii (assembly GCA_009831015.1). NCBI lineage: Eukaryota > Viridiplantae > Streptophyta > Pinopsida > Pinales > Pinaceae > Picea > Picea engelmannii. Next base: position 381,833 of record ML787311.1, read on the forward strand.
AGCGGCGGACGATTCCTCTAGGAAGGAAGCTGTCAGTTCGGAGGACTCTTCTAGTAGCAGAACTAGTTCTTATTCCCGAAGAAAACAGAAGAAGCAAAAGCTTTCCAAGGGTCATAAATTCGAAGAATTTAGAAAGGAAAAACCACCCTCCTTCAATGGTGAAATAAAGAAAGGAGAGGAAGCAGAGGCCTGGCTGCTTGAACTAAAGAAGTATTTCAGAGTCCATGACTTCTCAGAAAATTTGAAGGCCCGAGTGGCCACCTTCAACTTGAATGGAAAGGCTTCCATTTGGTGGGAAGACCTTAAGAATGTAAAAGGGATTCATGAAGAAGACATGTCTTGGGAACGGTTTGAGAAATACTTCAGGAAGAAGTATCTGTCGGAAAAATATTTCAACGAAAAGACTAAAGAATTCTATGAAATTAAGTTGGGGCAACTCACGATAGAGGAATATGTCAGAAGATTCCTCGAGTTGTTGAGGTATGTACCCTACATAAAAGAAGAAAAGGCAAAGGTGCAACGATTCATCAGTGGACTACCTAAGGACTATCAGAACAAGATTGAATTTGACGAACCAAAGACCCTAGAAGATACTATCTGAAAGGCAAGATATTGTTATGAATAGCTTGGGCATCGAACAGAACCTCGCGAAGGCTGGAAACCGAAGAATAGTTCGGGATTACAGAAAAAGGGGTTTAAATCCCCAAGATTTAAGGACTATAAAAAGAACTCAAGGATGAGCTTCCCAACCCGAAGTGTACACCAGCAGAACTTTCCCTCCTTGAGCGGAAATAAACTTTCTAGATCTGCCCCAATAAAGATTGATAACCCAAAGAGAGAACCTTTGAAATGTTGGGGTTGCGGAGAAGAACATCTACTGAGAGACTGTCCACACCGACAACAGAATAGTCAAAGAATTTACAACATCTAGGAAGCTACCACCATCAATGATGTGGCCAGGATTGTGCCACAAATTTATGTAGCCTTGGATAATAACCAAGTTGATCACCAAGCTTCAGTGGTGGAAATAGAAGGTATGATTTCCAACCATCTAGTGTCTATTTTGATTGACCCTGGTTCAAATTTGAGTTATATAGCCCCTAAGGCTGTTGATAAATGTAAACTATAGCCACATAAAAATGCCAAGCCATGGTTGGTACAATTAGCCTCTGGCACCAAAAGAAGGGTAGCAGAGGTCATACCAACCTGCCAATTAATGTTGGGTGAATTCCCAACCCAAGAAACCCTTAACATATTACCCCTGGGATCGTATGATCTATTGATTGGTATGGACTGGCTAGCCACCCATAAAGCCAGATTGGACTGTTACCATAAAACCTTAGAATGTGTAAGTAAATAAGGGAAAAGGATAACCCTTCAAGGGATCTGAAACCTGTCTCGGTGAGACAAATATCAGCTCTGCAAATGAGAAAGTATTTCCGAAAAGGATGTCCCATATATGCAATACAGGTGTTGAAAACTATTGAAGATGACAAATCAAGCCTCGAAGACCACCCTACCCTGAGAGAATACAGAGATGTGTTTCCGGAAGAGGTATGAGGTCTACCTCCGAGAAGAGACATAGACTTCTCGATAGAACTTGCATCGGGAGTGGTGTCGGTGTCTAGGACACCCTACCAGATGAGCAAACCTGAACTAGTTGAACTCAAATTGCAATTGAGAGAAATGATGGATATGGGCTATATCCAACCCAGCGTGTCTCCATGGGGAGCACCAGTGCTATTTGTGAAAAAGAAGGACGGTACCCTTAGACTATGTATAGATTATAGACAACTTAATAAGGTAACCATAAAGAACAAGTACCCCTTGCCCAGGATCGATGACCTGTTCGATCAATTGGGGGGTGCATCTATTTTCTCAAAATTTGACTTGAGGTCGGGATACCATCAAGTCCGAATTAAGGGTGAAGACATCCACAAAACTTCCTTCCGGACAAGGTATGGTCACTATGAGTTTGTGGTAGTGCCATTTGGGTTAACCAATTCCCCTGCCACTTTCATGTGCTTGATGAACAATGTACTCAGCAAATTCCTAGACAAATTTGTGCTGTTTTTTATTGACGATATATTAATTTACTCCAAGAATAGAGAAGAGCATGAAGAACATCTTAGGCTTGTGTTGCAAGTGCTAAGAGAACATCAACTCTATGCCAAATTCAGCAAATGTGGATTCTGTAAATTCTAACCTTGTACAATATCTACTGCAAACTGATATTCAGAAAAGAACAGAAAAGATACAATGGCAAATACAAACATTACACAGATATTTTTCACCTAGAAACCCAAACCGGCAAAACCAGCATATATTATATTCATACGTTGTGCTACATTGTTTACAATACAATATACATATAGGAGCCAGCGGCATCCAAAACCCTAACCCAATGGCCTGGATTAGTCCAAAACCCTAATTCCTTAACCGGAAATAGAAAACCATCGACAAAAAACCATGTGCCGAAAAACCACCTAATATCATGTGGTCCCGGAAATATGTCGTACCCGTAATATGTCATCCCAGAAATATGTCGTCCTGGAAATATGTCGTCCCAAAAAAAAAAAAATCGGGGGCACTGCCCCCTAACCCCCCTGCGCGCCCGGCACAGACTCTCGAACACTACTACTCGTGCAAAGAATATAACACATACCCAACAAATTCTTCCAGAAGCAAATACATTACCGAGGCCATGTTCTATCCGAAGAAGGAATAGCGGTAGACCCTGACAAAATCAGGTCTATCATGGAATGGCCTACCCCAAAGGATGTTTCAGAGATCAAATCCTTTATGGGATTAGCAGGATACTATAGGAGATTTATAAAAGGATTCTCCAAGATTGGTTGTCCAATCACTGCCCTCCAGAGGAAGGGGACAAAATTCACATGGACACAAAAATGTGAAGAAAGATTTCAAACCCTGAAACATCTACTGACCCATGCACCCGTGTTGAATATCGTCGATCTCGAAGCCGGCTTCCTCATGTGCACAGATGCCTGTAAGGAAGGGCTTGGAGGAGTCCTTATTCAAGGAGGAAGTGTGGTCTATTATGAATCCGGAAAATTGAATGAGCACGAAGTCAACTATGTGACCCATGATCTAGAGCTGGCTGCCATAGTGCATGCCTTGAAAATGTGGAGGCATTACCTCCTGGGAAGAAAATTTGTACTTATGATAGATCACTGTGGATTGTGGTATCTGTTTGACCAACCAAAGCTCAATGCTAGATAAGCTAGGTGGATGGCCCTCCTTAGCGATTTTGATTTCGAAATCAAACACATTAAAGGAAAAGAAAATAGGGTGGCAGATGCCCTTAGCAGAAGCATGAAAACAATTCACCTGGACGCGGTGAGCACCTGCGAGACGGATGTCAAAGAAAGAGTCATAAATGCACAAGAAACAGATCCCTTCGTCCAAACCGTGACCTCGTACCTACAGCAAGAACCCATAGGGATAAAGTACGGAGACTACTAGATGATGGAAGGAGGCCTGCTCACTTACCGAAGCAGATTGTATATTCTAGATTGTGACGACTTGAAGAGGTTCATACTGGATGAACTACATAAAAGACCCTATATTGGTCATCCGGGATACCAGAAAATGATCACGACCACTAGGAAACAATTCTACTGGCCTGGGTTGAAGAAAGACATAGTCGAGTACCTAGCCAAATGCATAGAATGCCAACAGGTAAAAGCAGAACATCGACACCCAGCAGGATTATTACAACCTCTACCAATCCCAGAATGGAAATGGGAAACCATCTCCATGGATTTCATCACCGGATTACCAACCTCGACCAAACAGAGTGACGCCATCATGGTAGTGGTGGATAAATTGAGCAATTCTGCTCACTTTACCCCCATCAAGTCAAATTGCAAGGCAATAGACATCGCTCAAGTATTCATGAAGGAGATATTCAGATTGCATGGTATGCTGAAAGAGATCGTGTCTGACAGAGACACGAAATTTACTTCCAACTTTTGGAAGTCACTAATGGTTGGTTTAGAGACCCAGTTATTGTTTAGCACCGCCTATCACCCTCAAACCGACGGGCATACAAAAAGAGTGAACCAAATACTAGAAGACATGTTAAGAATGCATGTAATGCATCAACCCAAGAAGTGGGAAGACTACCTGCCACTGGTGAAATTCGCTTACAACAACGGCTACCAAGAATACTTAAGGATGAGTCCGTTTGAAGTCCTTTATGGTAGACCGTGCAACACCCCTGTTAGTTGGAGTAATCCCGTAAATAGAATTTCTTTTGGACCTGACATGTTGAAATAAATGAAACAGCGAGTGACTCAGATAAAACAAAACCTGAAGGTCGCTCATAACCGACAAAAAAGTTACGCCGACCAAAAGAGAACTCCAAGAGAGTTCAAAACGGGAGACCATTTATATCTCAGAATTAGGCCTCGAAAGAGTTCCCTAAAAATGGGAGCTTGTGCCAATTTGGCACCTCGGTACTGTGGACCCTTTGAGGTTCTAGATAGAGTGGGACCCGTAGCCTACAGGCTAGCACTTCCTCCCACAGTAAAAGCACATAATGTTTTCCATGTTTCATTATTGAAGAAATATGTACATGATTCTAATCATATAATTGACTGGTCTGTGATCCAGGTGGAACCGGAAGGAGAATTTCTACCAGAACCTCAATGCATACTGGACAGAAAGGAAACCCCGCTCCGAAACCGAACCATTGCATAGGTCAAGGTGTAGTGGAGACATTTTGGCCCAGATGAGGCTACATGGGAAATGGAGGATGCCATGAAACAGGCATATCCAATTTTGTTTACCTCTGTACATACATGTCATGATGATAGATAGAACATCGAGGATGATGTTCCT
>ML787311.1:387644-409379 GCA_009831015.1 Picea engelmannii
ATATATATATATATATATATATAGAGAGAGAGAGAGAGAGAGAGAACTAATACAGATTTTCAAGTCTGCTCTCGGGAGATTGGTTCCCGTCTTTGTCTTACCTGATGCCTTGGATAGATTTCCCCATGAAGGCGCCCTTTCGAGACCACTCTCTTACCTTCTAGAAGACCTTCCAGTCCAGTCTTCAATACCTGGTGTAAATTGCCTGAGGACCCAAAGGAGGATGTTATAGTTTAAGTCTTAAAATATCGCATGAGGGAGAATGGTCCTCGTAGACCTCAACATTTCGGCATCTTGGTAACCGAAATACCCAAGGACGAGTTCCCTTGCACTCGCAAGTCCCGAAACCCCGACTTGCGAAATCCCGAAATGATAGCATGTAGCTGAGTTAGGACCTTTTGGTGGTTCGGTACCCAGGATACCCTCCCCCTTGCTAAATACACGAATGAGATCCTTCCGGAGGATCTGAGGTCAGTCACGATCGTAAAATTGAATGGAGGAACGCAGGCGATAATGCCTCGACCCCTTTTTAACCTTCGCAAGTAACAAAGAAATCGGGACCGTCGATCCCAAGACCTATGGGAGTGCATGGACCTGTCCAGCTATAGAGTGCACGTGGCGGCCGGTAAGCATTTCAGGGTTTCGGCACCCGGGGGACTAGAGGGTAAGGACCCTTGTCCTCACGACTCACGAAATCCCGATACACGAAACCCCGAAATAACGGGGCGTGGACAAGTTAAAATGATTCGGTATTTCGGCACCCGGGATGCCTAGAAGCAAGTCCCTCGTACACGCCAATCCCGAAATCCCGATGGGTGAAATCCCGAAAGGACAATACATGAACATGTTACGATATTTCGACATTTCAGAAATCAAAATACTCAAGGGCATATTCCCTCGTACTCGCAAGTCCCGAAACCCCGACTTGTGAAATCCCAAAATGGTCTAACATGGATTTGAGTCTCGATATTTTGGTGTTCCGGCATCCAGAATATCCAAGGGTGAAATCCCTTGTGCTCGCAAGTCCCGAAACCCCGACTTGCAATATCCCGAAAGATGGAGTGTGGAAAAGTTATCATATTTCGGTATTTCGGCACCCGGGGCACCTAAGTGCAGGCCCCACGTGTTCGCTAGTCTCAAAACCCCCGACTCGCGAAATCCCGATGGATGGATTCCCGAAATAGTGAAGCATGTTAGAGTTTGGTTTTTCAGAGTTTCGGCTCCCGGGAAACCCAGGTGTGAGACCTCCTGTTGTCGCACATCCCGAAATCCCGATGGAGGAAACCCCAAAATAGTAAAGCATGTTAGAGTTTGGTGTTTCGGAGTTTCAGCTCTCGAGAAACCCAAGTGCGAGACCTCCTGTCGTCGCACATCCCAAAATCCCGATGGAGTAAAACCCCAAAAGGTGGAAGGACATGTTTTAATCCGATGCATTTCTAGTTATGACAAACTATTGGTTCCCTTCGGATTTCGGCACTTCGAGAGACAAGAGGGAAAAGGAAATACATGTATCGCGATTTCCTGAATCGTGAAAGCCGACGATCACCTCTCTGATAAGGCCTATGATCATAGCTGCCAATCATATGAGTACGGGTAAGGAATGGCAGGGTCTGTATCAGGCCCCATAGGTAATCGGGGAATTCTATTCCTCGGTGAAAAGAAGGAAAAAGCCAAAAAAAATCTAGTTCCCGTAGTGGGTATGTTACAGTTAGGATCTAATTAATTAAGTGTTGAGATCTGAAATAAAAATTCTGCAATAGAAATATAGACCAGCACTATGATGTCACTCTTTAGATGAAGAAACAAGTACATTTTATCGCACGAGAGTGAGATCTAATCACATAAACCAAGAATAGAAGATATGCTTGAGTTACCTCTTGATTATATGTTTTAAATTGGACAAGCTTGTTGCTTTCCACAAATTCTGGAATTTGATATGTGATCAATAACGCAGAAAATGCATATTTTGAGTGCGGAAAACCACCCCAAGAGTGCTTAAAAGAACTTGTAATGATAAACCTTGGATATTTTGGATAGGAAATGAATAAAATATGTAAAAATATCCTAGCAATGAATGATTACAAGTACAAATGAATAATAACAATGCAATTAGCTCAAATTTGCAAAAGGAGGTGAATCCCCCTAGGCTTTCACCAAAAATCTCCAAAATGTAAATTAACGGCTGTGAAGAACTTAATGTTATAGCATCTTTTTCCACCTCATAGCATAGATGCACATGATTGGCCTGATTGTTTAATCCCTTTCCTACTTGCATACCAAAATCCCCCTTTATTCCTCCTCAAAATATATAAAAAACACCTTTTGGCAATCCATACGCTCCCTAATAGTTGTATAACTCGCGTATATATGCTCCCTAACAGTTGTACAGCTCGCGTATATATGCTCCCTAATAATTGTACATATCACGTATGCAACTTTATATATGCTCCCTAACAATTGTACAGATCGCATATGCCTCAGAATACAATATATATATATATATATATATATATATATATATATATATATATATATATATTAAATGTACCTTTTTGGGCAGAGTTTATGGGTTTTTTCAAGTCATTATCGATTATAACTTGTGCCTAACTACTCCAACCAATTTCTAAAGTGTAAATAAGTTCCATTGGGTGGAGGAGGGAGGAAGCATTCCAAATAGCATCATTATGTTGGCAAACTTCTATTAGTTTGCAAGCCCCTTCTCGTGGTTTTTAAGAATTCCCCTTTCATTCTTGGAAACCCCTATTTCCATCCATCTTGCTAAATTATCCTTGTTATCGCACAAGTTTTAGGTTGGGAAAATCCCGACCCAACCACCAAATGGAGACAACTTAGAGAACACATATCCAATTTCACGTTAGGCAGGTATTCCCATCACTTTAGAAATGATAGAATCACCTCAAGGGGGGAATCCTGGTGACCCTGGGGGAAATGAGATGGAAATTGAAGAGATGAAGGAAATCCCCCCTATAGGTCAAGATGGAAGATTCAGAAAGGCTTGAGAAAGAGTCTTGGTGGTAGCCAAAGGTTTTCAAGAGATAAGAACACCTGCAAAGAATGATGTACCTACTCGAGACACAAGAACAAGCCGAGTATATATGTATAATGTTAGTTGGGAAAGAAATTTAGGCTTGTTGTCCCTAATTGAAGCAGTAAACAACAATGTATATCAACAAGAAAGTAATTATTAAAGTTGCTAAACAATTGCTAAAAGTTTGACAAATGATGCAAGAGATAGGCTAGATAAACACTAGTTATACTTAAGAATGAAAGCACAAGACTTTAGCAATGAGACAAGGCTGTAATAAAAGGTGTTTGAAGAGATATTTTGCAGACTTATGGATGTATCAATCAACCTTAAAAACTTGTCAATAATCCACTCAAAAAGTGTGCTAGACTTAGGAGATTACTATGGAAAACATTTAGCAACTTTCCACGGTTTAAATGCAATTTATAAATGAAAGTGTGTTAGGGTTTCTGCAGCCCTAATGGTTGTAGATGAAAATTTATAATAGCAGAAATAAGTACTTAGGGAAAGGTGACGCCATAGAGGCTCAACCAAGCATATAGAGCAAATAATTGATTCTAATTGAGACAACCTCAAATCATGAAATTTTGCGTTAACCAATGCGAGATTTTATTTCTCCAATGCAATTATACTAGTTCCTTTAGCTATTGGGTTATGGATTCAAGTAAATAAAGATCTAACAATGCTATATCCTTGGGGGTGTAAACCTTCTTATTCCCCAAGGAAAGCAAATGTTAACTAGGAGATACTAGGAGGGTGTAAACCCTTTTACTTCTCCTAGTAAAACCTTGTGCAACAAATAACTTCTAGGCAAAAATGATAGATAATGGTAGGGTTGTAAATCCTTATACTCCCCAAGAAAATCTAGCAAATCAAACTTGTAACCAAGCAAATGAAGCATCAACAAGATAAATCCTTACCTAGTCCAAGAAATGGCAAGATAAACCTCCTCTTACCAAGATAAATCCACCATAAATGCTAAACAAAATCTCCAAGAGAGGTAGTGCACTACTTCTTCCACCAATAGCAATAAGAAACCAAGACAAAAGCATAAGAGAGAAGAGGTTTCCCCAAGGAGGGCACAAATTTCATCCAAATACTTCTCACAATGAGAGAGTTATATTATGAAATGCGAATCACATGATCTCTATTTATACAAAATGTTTAAAACATAGTTTGTCCACTTAGGGTAAAATATAAGATAAAGGGTCAACAACCCTTATCTTGCCCCTTAAACCAAATAATAATATTTAATTTACACCTTTTTCACATTAGAAACCTTAAAATAAGATGATGTCACCCCTTTAGGGCAACGTTTTGGCAGATTTAGCAAATCGTTGGAGTTGGGGATGGAATGTTTGGCCTCCAAAGGCCTTCTCCTCATGTGGCATATACTTTTCCCACAATTCAATGTGTTCTCTCCATCAAATGATGCCAAGTGTCAATGAAATATAACTCCATCACCACCGACCCTAGCCCTAGGTGACGTCAAGCCCCAAAGAGTGATGTTTTTCCCCTCCTAGGAAATTAGTTTGGCATGTGAGGGCTAGGCAAGGTCCTTCAAGGTGTCTTCTGGGCCTCCAAAGGCAAGTCATTGTGATTTGACATGCGGGCCCTTAGCATCAAACCTATTGGCTTCAAGCCCCATGGAAACCCAAGCTAGGCTTGTTCCTCCAAAAATTTCCACCAAACAAGGTCCTACAAAACAAATGGGTACGCCCTCCAAGGATCTCAAGTCAAAATAGCATGGCAAGTGACAACTACATCTAATAAACAAGGCATCTAAAAATGTGCATCAAAACTACCTCATAAAATTAAACAAATGATCAAAGACTCTATAAAATTGACCAAGTTTAGGTATGGGAGGGGTGCCATAAAAGTCCTATTGGGTAGACCAAAACCCTCAATTAGGGGATGCTTCCAAGGATGCCCCTTCATGGTCGTGTAGTGGATGATGAGGTGGATAGGGGTTTAGACTTCATAGGTCAATGGGTTTCATGAAATGCAAGGGCTCGTATTGTCTCATCTATGGGTGCCTTTGTAGAGGGTGTGTTGCACCTTCGTTTTCAATGCATCCTTTTTCCAATACCATTTATTGCCTTTAATTCTTTTGGTATGTTTCGAGGTTGAAACCAAGGTGGGGCTTCTACCTAAGAAATAAACTTTGTGCCCACCTTGACTCTACCCTGGTCACATCATGCTTCCCCAAGTTGGGAACATGTGTGGGGGATTTTACCTAAGCATTAAAAACATTTCCCACACATGCCCCTCCCTGGTTGGAATTTGTTATTAGTTATTATTTCAAGGGTCCCATCAATTTTTTATGAGACGTTTCATTGTCCTCAAGATCCCTGGGCGAGCATCTAGAAGGTTAATGTTTTGTATTTTATCTTTTTCCAGCTACAAGCCTTTGGACCTTCAGCCCCTTCTTCCCATGAAATTAGGTACATGCCCTCCTTGGGCCACTAAAGCCAAAGGACCTAGAAGAGGGCAATGTGATGGGACTATGATGAGTGGAAAGTGATAAGTATGATAAAAAATGGTACAATGGCCCCTCAAGGAACCCTCGGTTACATCCCTTCCCCAAAAGTTGGCCACTTACTAGGAAATCGATGACACTCACCAAGGTGAAACAGGGTCAAAAGCATAATGTCCAAGCAGACATTTTATAATCAAAAGCAACTCTAATACAACATTCTTAAATGCCTCAAATATTAGGGTGATTACCTTCCACAATACCTGACTTGTACTGCGTGGAGCAAGACCCAAATGCTTTCCAAAAGCTAGCTGGTGCGGTGGATGTTCTGACGATGGATCCATGTGTGGTGATAGAGCGGGTTTCCATATGTGCAAGTGGACAATGTTAGTCATGTGGTCTATCAACACTCCATGCATTCAACTTGAGGACATCGAGACATCATCTCCTTAGTTATCCCACAAAATGGGGATAACAATCATGATCGGAAAGAGACTCTTCTTTTCTGACTTTCTCAGATGAGGATATAAGAGGCGTGAGGCTCCTTAAGTGGCCCAGACAAAGGAATCTAGACATGGATTATAGGGCAGTGTCGTGACTACAAATGGTGAGCTTTGTACACATCATTTGTTGCTTTAATTATAATGAAAACTCTCTTTCCCATCCAATTTTATGCAATGTGTTTACTTTTATAGTTTGTATATGCATTTAATTGATTTGGACACTGACATCCTAACCATTGGTACTTATTAGTAGTTAAGGTTAGTTATTATAACTACCTCTTTGCACTCTATATCTTTGTGAGTGCAGGTTGGAAAAGAAAGTGATTGGAGCAAAAAGACTTGAAGGAGAATCCACAAAATATCTCTCCATTAGACAATTGGACTTCAGGTAGGCCTCCTATCTTCTCTTAGGTAGTTATTAGTTAATCGTCTTTGTTGCTTGTGTCAATTAGAGGTTGTTCTTGGGGTACTTGCTTTATAATGGTTATTAACCCAAACCATAGGATTGTATTCTCCACAAACACTTAGGAGATAAATTTCAGCACTAGAAAGTGTTAGATATCCTTCATAAACATTCCACAAGTGAAATCTAAGGTAGGGTAGGGTTAGAATCCACCTTTTTGGGTTAAACCCTAGCTTTAGGCTTTCACCAATTCTAATTTTCTTTGCCGCAATTTAATTTCCAAAATTGATAAGCCTCTTAAATCGGCCCACAAAATGTTAGATAAAACCTTTAAGCACAAATGTGTGGGGATACTTTTACATATTAGGGTTAAAGATCAACAATTTCTTGTAAACCCTTGGACAAAAATCTCTAGAAAATGAAAATAAACCGTTAACTTTGCACTAGACAATAAATAAATATTTTTAATGGTATATCTTTTATAATTTTATGTTTTATAAGACATAAAATAAAAGATTTTATTTGTAGGGTTTTGTGGTTGGTTGTTGGGAGTTAATCTTAGTGTCTTGTCTCCACTTAGGGCTTATGGGGTCAAGAAGTATGCCCCCCGTAAGAAGTGGTTATTCAATGTTTATGCATTAGAGTGGGAGACTAGTGCCTCAAGGCTAGTATTCCCTTGTCTAATCAAGAAAACCATGAAAACCAAGGCACTACAAGAAGAGTTTCCTCAAGGGAATAGTCTTCACCAACAAGATCAACAAAAGACTGGAAAAAATTCTTAAAACTATTTCCAAGGAGTATAAAATTAATCAAGACAAGATAAAAGAACTTGCCAAATCGTTTTAAGGAAGATGAAAGAGGTACAAACCCTAAATCACCTCCTTCCAAGTAGTTGTCCAATTCCTCAATGGATCAATCTTGCTAGCTTTAGTAGAAACTTGAACATTCACTACAACCTTTGAAATATAAAAAAGAATAACAAAGAAAGAAAGAGCTCCAAGAATTGACACCAAAAACACCAAGTAAAAAATATTCTATTAATGGCTCCAAATGATCTCCAACAATTCACGACAATTTGGAATGCGAGGAGGGCCTATATTTAAAATGAGGCTCGCAACTCCTTCCCATTTTTTATTCCCTAAATCTAGGTTAAGGAAATAAAATAAAAGTGACTTGTCATTCACGTAACTTGGAAACTAAGTTAAAAAATACAATGAAATGATATTTTACATGCATAAAACCCTCATAAAGAGGTGACGTCAACCTTCTAGGAGGGACGATTTTCCCTTAGGGTGCAACATTCCATCTAAAATGCATTTGGGAGGCCTTAAAATAAGGTAAGGAATAATCCTTGGCCATCCTAGCTCCAACGTTCACCCCTAAAGGAGGGAATGACCTCTCCAAAAGTCCAAGTAAACCCTCTAGAAGTGGATGGCTCCTTCATTTGGGCTATCAAATCTTTAAAAGGTGATCAAAATTCCATCCACATCATCATGAGTGAGTGCCATGTGATATGCTCAAGGTGTAAAGTCACTTAAGTGACCTCCACATCATGCAAGTGAACTCAAAATAACCCCATAGCTTCCATAAAGTTCCCCAAGTGAGGGTCAACTCTCTTTGGTGAGAAAAAACACCTTTAAAAAGTGCCAAAACAGGGGAGCGTTCCATCATCTTTCACATGGAAAGTGTAGAGGTTGTCCACGTGAATGTAAATAGCCCATTGTTTCCTCAGATAGTGTGAGCAATGCCTTGAAAAACATGATATACTTTGAGAATTGTGAGACTACCTTGAGAAATGTGAAACCGGACAATCATGTATAGAATTATCTCCAAGGGCCCATGACCAAAGTGTGGTACATACATAAGAAAGAGAGGATTCATGTGGGAAAAAATAGGTGTGTTAAATGATGGGCATGACAACTCTTACAAAGCGCAATCACCTTTTACATAACAAAAGAATAAGTGAAATTATCTCCAAGGGCCCATGACCAAAGTGTGGTACATACATAAGAAAGAGAGGATCCATGTGGGACAAAATAGGTGCGTTAAATGATGGGCATGAAAACTCTTACAAAGCGCAATCACCTTTTACATAAAAAAAGAATAAGTGAATAATTAGGGCCCCGTAAATCATGTATCCTAGTAGATCCACATTCGAATGTCTGCATACCTACCTGGGACATAAATGTCTGGCTTGAAGGGAGTTACCACCTCCAAGGGATAGTCAGTCGGAGCAATAAAACCAAACACCCTGAGAATGGAGACTAAAAGGACATGTCATGACCATCCACCTAAGGGGATCTGGGAAACCAACTAACCAACACTTGTACATCAATCATCCCATCATGGCCACATACAAAGAAAACATCACTTTGGGCTCATTAGAGTCGTCACATTTCATGGAAAAATGTTGGGTACACTATTGAGAACCTGAGGTGTAACATGTTGCATGTAAACTTTGTTGTAGAAATGAACCAATTAAGCATGTCTTTTAGAGATGCCCCTCTGCCAAGACTTTTTGGGCATGGTTTTGGGTTGAATTTAGCTATTTTTCACTGTCTCGCTTTCTTGGAATGACCCTCTTCTTGGAGACATTTGAATGATTAGCAACAATTACAATTTTTTATGGGACACAATTAGGCTGTCTGATATTTGGTTTTTGTGGAAATCTAGGTGTAAGACTATTTTTCATGAGGAATCATTCCCTCTTAGATTAGGGGAATGAAGTGTTTTTAATCAAGAAATGGTTTTCTTGTCAAAAACAAATTTAGTGTTTTCCATAAAAATGTTGAATCCGTTCCTATTGGGGCATGTGCTCAAATGTTATCCCTCCGGATTTTTAAGGGAATTTACTTGTAATTTAATGTATTGTGTGTTTTAAAAAAAACAATCCATTCAGCCATACACCTTGCAAGTTGCATCTATCCATCGCCTCAAGATGTGTTCAACACGCCGCCATCCCCAAAAGCAACAAATGCCTACATGCTCTTTCATATATTCCATTTCACCTCCCACGCTAGGATAGGTTATCTCTACTTTCCTTCACCTTATTCAAACATCCCTTCAATCATTTTAAGGATAAGTCATGCTCCCTTCTCATTGAACCTTTTAATAAGTTGGCCCCTTAGTACCAGTAATAGCTACAAAACCTGCAAGGGGCCTCCCCCCTTTACTAGGATGTCACTGACACCTAGACCTACAACAATCAGAGCTCTAATATAATACCAAAACCTTAATTCGTCATGTGCCTCTCCCTCTCAACATCTCCAATTTACACTTCTTAACACTAGTGCATACTATGCCTACACATATGTATGTTTCAAAATAATATTTTTTTCCAATAGGAAGAATTTTACTATCGAAGAAGGGAGTTGAACAATTGTCAAGACTAACAACATACCTTCTTTAATTCCAAATTTAAGTTTTAATTGCCATAAATCATCCCCAAAAGATTGCACATCTGCTTTTTTGTGTTATTTATATTTAGGGCACAATAGCTTCAAGATCCCTTCTTTTATTCTCAAGCTCCTATTAATAATGAGTAGCAAAGTAGAATCTTGTGTTTCACAAGGCAATGGTTTGCAAAGAGGTGAAGAATGACAAGCAAGCATGCAGCTTAGGGAGGATTATATTGAAGATGGTATATGGCCTTTGCATGCCCTCTTTTATTCTCAAGTGTAATCCCAATGAGTAATGAGTATCAAGTTGAATCGTTTGTTTCTCAAAACAATGGTTTTGTCAGCAACAAAGAAGTTGAATCGTTTGTTTCTCAAAACAATGGTTTTGTCGGCAACAAAGAATGACAATAGCATGAATCCTACTCTCTGCTCGGACATAAACCGTGTTGAATGTTGATATGATAACAATTAAAGGAGTAAATTCCTATCTAGGAATAGGACGCTCACATTTATTTAGACTTGAGCTACAATAATATCAAAACTTTATTTAAAGCATATCATGCAACGCAATAGAAATTTGAGATAATCACAAGAAGATAGAAAAGTAACACAAGATGTAACAAATAAATTACCTTTTTTTAAATTGTGTACATAAAGTAAGATTTGAATGAAATTGAGAATTTAATTGTTGAAAATCCTAATTTATACATATGCTTCTCAAGTGTGAATTGTTGGCTCTAAAGTGAAAGTAGAAGACTCTTATTTGAGACCAGCAGTTTCTACATTTCATGTTTAGCTCATTTCATGTTTAGCTTAATGATTTTAGAATATGGCCCCTCTTTTATATTAGAATAAACTAATCTTTGTTAGAAAAGGCATGGTTGAGTAAGGTTTAGTCCAAGATCTTCTGAGACATAAGATGCCTGAATATGGAGTGATATGGAACATTACTTATACCTGACTCCACCTGACTCCAGACTAGGAAGTGATTAGCAACATTTGCTAATTAGCACGCTCTTAAAATTCAGTTTATATTGTAGTTTTGTGTCTCCACTCTTCTTGTCATAATTGCTGGGTTTACAGATGGGTAGTCCTCATACAAGATCTAATTTGGGAATTCTGCAGCATGTGTGGTTAATATTTTTCCTATGTTAACCAGTTGGGAAATGGGCTGGGTTGTGGGCAATAAGGATTGGAGCATTTTAGTACGAGAACCAGGTTCAAAACTAGTATTTTCTCACTCAAAATGGCAGTGAGTACCTAGAGTGGTATGCTTCCTCTTGATGCTCTTGTAAACAAGTACATGAATTATCATTTGGCCTTTTCTTTTACAATAAGATAAAGGGAAATTATGTCAGAATGTTTATATAAAACCATGTAAAAATATATAAAAATATGGTCATTTTTCAACAGGGTCCTCTATGTCATTTTCAGTTGCTTCTCTTTAATAAGAGTAAAATATGGCATAAAAAGTACGACTCAATTTTTCCAAAACAAATACTCTCAACATGTAAGGCATTGATAACTTAAGACTTTACATAAGTCATTGATGACTTAAAATTTATACATAAATTTCTCAAGCAAACAAATAAGGAGAAATTAATGTTTTACAGAATTATTTTACTAAACACAACAGTTACATAAATTCCTCGTATAAATTTCTCAAGTAAACAAATATGAAGTATAAATACTAAGCTTAAACTTTATATATAAATTTCTCAAGTAAAAAAATATGAATGCCTATAGAAAGAAAAAAATCAATGTTAATAGTACAGAATTATTTTACTAAACACAACAGTTACAAAAGCATGCAGCTATTCCTCAAATATCATCTTCATCTTCATCTTCATTATAATTTTCCATTAGCAAAGTCAAATCCTTTCCCAGTGTTCCCAGTATTAAATCTTCTTTTCTGCCATCTTCTCCTTCAGAGAAGAGTTGCATCCCACCACTTCTGATAAGATTCCTTTCCTCATCTCCTTCTACCTTGGCATGGATCACATCTCCACTCTGCACCATCATTACTAAAGGATGGTTTTTTCTTAAAATATGCACAAAAATCTGATCTCCCGCAACGTTTTTTGAGTGGTTGGTAAGCTTGGTATTGAAAATCTCCTTGAAATCTCTAACGATACTTATTTCTATACTCAACGAAGTTATGCTACCGTTAAAACTCACCATAAAGCATAATATAACTCCTGTACATGGCTCATTGATCTCCAAAATAACATTCAACAAATCATCTCCACTGGCCTGCAGTTTGTGTTGTAAGCTCTCTGGAACCCCATTTGCAGAAAAGCTGAATAACTCTAGACAATGTGTTTCCTGTAGTTTAAACCGATGTGCATAATGGTCAGTGTTATCATTTCTTAGAAATTTGAAAAAACGCCCATGAGGTAATCATTCCTACTGCTCATGTAAATGTACAGAGATCTTGCTTAAAATTTAGATTTCAGTGAAAAAATTGAAAAACAAAGTAAATACAACAGGTTTGATTTTAACCCCTTGTAATTTTTTGAGAATAGTTTCCAAAACTAGGCTAGCTGTTGTTAAAATCTACTGTCATGGGGCCTTTCGTTTTTATCTAGTTTTTGTTATTACACCACTGAGTGATGCCAAATAATAGACTTAATATTGGTCCTCAGAGGATGATGACGGATGATACCTTGATTAATTGGAAAGGTCTCAATATAGAGTTGCTGTTGCAACCTGCCACGTGCAATTTTCTTAATGATTTCAGCCCTTCCACACCTGCAATACGTTCAACATTCTCGCACTTTGAAACTGAAAGGTCTTGCAAGGATTGCAGGGATGCAAAGTCAGGCAATTCAACAAGTTCTCTGCAGTTGTGTATTCTTAATCGCTTCAATCTCTTCATATGTGACCAACTTGAGATTTTCCTTAATCCCAAGTTATCTTGGATAAACAGTTCAAGCAGTTCTTTTGGAAGAGTTGATAATTCTATGAGCTCTGTGCAGTGGTGCAGATAAAGTTTATTTAATCGAGGAAGACTGCTCAAACTTGCAGGCAAGGAGGAAAATTTGTATGATTTCAGACATAGAACTTCTAATAATGAAAAATCTCCAATCTCCTGTGGAAGGCGACACCCACCTGATTTTAGATGCTTTAATGAAGTAAGTCTAGAAAAACTAGGTGGAAGCTCTGATAAGCTATAGTTTCCTTCCATTTCTAGAATTCTTAGCTTTGAAAGATTTCCGATGCTCTGAGGAAGTTCACACAGATTGTAGCATCTATTAAGTAACAACTCTTGTAAACAAACCAGATTTCCGATTTCTTCTGGCAGCCGAAATAAGGAATGGCAGTTGCTCATATTCAGATGGCGCAAACAATTGAGTCGACCAATTGATGTAGGCAAGCTCCTCAATGCAGGACAGTTACTTAGAATCAATCTTTCCATGCAAACATGGTTACCGAGTTTTTCTCCTAGGCTGATCCCTTGGCAGTCAGTCATATCCAAATGGTGCAAGCTTTTGAGGTCATAAATTGAATCAGGCAATGCCCTTAAACTCGAACAACCACGTATGTCCAAATAACGCAAGCGAATCAGTTCACCGATTGACTGAGGTAAACTTCTTAATTTACAGCAGCCTTGAAGAGTCAGCTTCTCCAAGTGGAATAGCCATCTAAAGGATCGAGGCAGCTCCTTTAAGGGAACTCCATCCAATCTGATCTTTTTCAGAACTGTGAGATCTCCAAATGAATCTGGCAACTTCCTGATGTTGTGACAGTTAGATAGAAAGAGTACCTCCAGGGAACTGAGGTTAGTTATGGTGTCTGGGAGATGGGCTAGGTTGTAGCAATTTGACAAATCTAAGTGCTTAAGCTGTATTAAAAGTCCAACAGACTCTGGTAATTCCTTCAGCTCAGTACAACCACAAAGCTCCAGCCTTATGAGGGATGTATGATTGCTTAGCTCTGGCAGAACCTGAAGATTTGTGCAGTAATTCAGCTTCAGTACTTTTAGATTGTTGGGACCCTGCAAAAGCATTGTCCATTAACCCATTTAGCAGGTATTTCCCTGTAGTTCCTTTTGGTAATATGAAAGCTTTTATTCATAGTGGAACCGGAAAGTACCTGCAACTAATACATATTACAAGCTTTACTCTTTATTTAGATTGTGTTTTCTTAATTACATCTTTATCGGAAATTACATGTAACTAATACAAGCTTTGCTCGTTATTTAAATTTTCTTTTCTGAATTACCTTTTCATCAGAAAATGCTGTCCAGACTGCCTCGATGTCTTTGCTGAAACTCAAATCTAGTACAGCTAGTTGCTTCATATTCCATTCACATGGTAGGCATTTCAGTGGGCAGTTTTCCCATCTTAGCCATTTTATTTCTTGAGGCATTTGTGCGAAGTCTCCCCCAATGAGTGCTCCATCCAACCAAAGCAGTTGCAAATTACACATTGTTTTCAAATTGTTGGTTTTCAATGTAACTTCTTGCTGAAGGTATGTAAGACATCTTACTTTTTCTGTTCCCTGAACAGAGCAGAATTCATACAATTTTTCATTAGCATGAATCCTGACCTATTATGCCACAGCAATTTAAAAGCAACAAGCTACCTGTATTACATACCAAAGATCACCCTGGGACTGAATATGTAAACTATGCAATAGCAACTAGGTGGAAGATGAAGAATTCTTTTGAGAAATCCTATCTATAACAACATAGACTCCATGTACCAGATAACAGGAAACAGTTTTCTTCAACAACTAATGAAATTAATGAATCAGGAAAACTAGTAACCAAGATCCTAAGCTTAAGACTTGCTTGAGAATAATTGATTACAGATGCAAAACTAACTTCAAATACCAGACAAAGAAAAAGATATCAAGTGACGGTATAGTACATGATAGAAGCATACAGCGGAAGAAAGGGGAGAGTGAGACATACTGTCTCCAAAACTGTGTTTGTATTAGCTATAAATGCATACTAATATGTTTGTGACAAAATTGCAGACTGAATGAACTCCAAATCCTCACCTTGCCTTCCATCACAACTCGTTCAGCCTCCTGGGGTTTCCACAATCTGCTATGATCCCCTGGCTTTGTATATTCCTCTGCCACTATGGCTCTCCCCATGTCCCTCAGCTCGCTATGCATTGCAAATCTATCATCTTCATCAAGACTAATAAGTGATTTCAGAATCATAGCCGTAAGACCCTTAACAGGATCACAATGACTAGCTTCCCAGAAGCTAATGACACTCTCCCTCTTCCTTCCTATGAATAAACAAGCCATGTCCAGAAACATCTCCTTCTGGTCAGAGTTTAAGCCATCATAACAAAGCCTGAGAATTGCATACTTATCTTGATCGACTGAATTTTCTAGTATTTCACAAGTTTTAACCCAATAACTTGTGTCTTTATTGTACAAATGTGCACCCAGCACTTCCAGTAAAAGTGGAAGCCCATTGCAGATATCGACAGCTCTTTGTGAGAGTTCCTCATAGCCTTCGCCAGGCCTATCCCTCATGAAAGCATGCCAACTAAAGGGCTTAAGTGCATGCTCCCTATCCAGTCCCTCCATTTTATAAACTTTAACCTGCCCATCATTTAATAGTTGGTGATCTAGTGTTATGACAAGAATTCTGCTGCCCAGCCCATACCAGTCACCTCGAAGAGACTCCAACTGCTTGCTATCATCCACATATTCCAGAATCACTAGTGCCCTGATGGACCTCAAGCGGTCCTTCATTAGGCTTTTTCCATGAGCTTCATCATTCACTTTGTCCTTGAACTTGACAAGGTCTTTCAATATATGGCGCTGCATTTTAGCTATTCCATTTGAGTGTTGAGCTTGGTGGCGAACATCGTACACGAAACAAGTGGCATCGAATTTGTGATAGATATGGTTATGAACAGCCTTTGCTAGGGATGTCTTCCCCACACCTGGCATTCCACAAATGGCGACGGTTATTAGGCTCTCCTCTGAATCTGTATTTAGCAGGTTGATCACCTTGTTCATGCTCTCTTCCATCCCAAAGACAGATTTTGAGATTCTCAGAGGTTCATTTCGGATTTCTAAGGGGATTTCTTCCAGAGGAATTTCTTCTGCCTCATCTGTGGGCTCCTCTGGATCATGCTCCTCTGGATCATCCTCCTCTGGGATCACATTTTGTAATGTCTTGAACACATGCTGCACCACCAGCTTAACGAGTCCTGCTTCAAATCTGCAAAATTTCTAGCTTGGAAAATAAGAGATTGTTTGGTGCTGTATAGGTATAAAAATAGTTTACAATGAAAGAAAATAACACCGAGGCAGTATATATTACCAACTGGAAAATTCATGTCTTTGGGAATTCTACAATGTCTGATTACCAAAAACTGCTGTTTAATAACTGAAACTTGAGTCTTGACAGATCCAAATTCGACCATATCTGGTCTATAACAATATGAGCAAAAGTATAAGATAATTGACAACAGATTTATTCAATAATTTCTAACAATTGAAAAATCTATGACTTGGGGAATTCTACAACCCAGCTTGGTTTCTATGACAACATAACCAATAAATTGAGGACAGCAAACTCAATTATGTCCAGAACATCTTTCCTCATCTTACAAAATGGGCACTCTCTCCCACAAGGTGGGAAGTCTGCCAACTGTGAGATTCCCACGTACTACAGGGTCCTTAACGCATTCTTAATGTAGTGAAGCACTTTGTCTACAACAATATACTCCACTGCAGGCTTGGAACCTTCTGAGACAGAGCTTAGACGAGTATTTTTTTCCTGAGGAAAATCTCATGGGGAAACCAAAGGGATGTTTCCCTACATTCGTGGATGGCATCCTTAGTGAACCCACCAGCATAGACTAGTGCGCCTACTCCAGGGGGCTTTGAACAGGGCACACTTGCTGACACAGAACTAGCCAAATGCCCAACAACATTGGAAACAACCAGTTGAGCTAACCCCTGTCTCTATTTTCTCTCCCTTGTTTTGTTAAGTTTTTTGGGCTCTATAGAACTGGTCATTTAGAACAGATGTAGAACTGGCCATGTTTCAAGGACTAATATTTCTTATGAACTTTGGTTTACCTTGTCTTAAATTCTGCTTTGTTTTGAATGGCCCTAACATGGTTCTTTCAGGGACGTCTTGGGTTGTGCCTGGGACGCTGTGCCTTTATTACAGGATCTTGGCATGTGTGATGGAGAGCAGTGAGTCACCCAGTGACTCTACACCCTCAAACAGTGGCTCTCACATTCTCGGAACCTTAGACAATGGACAGATGGGATTGGTTTGAGCAGTACTAGTCATTATGCCACTCATATGGGTTGGAAGACCACAAGCTGGGCAGAGCACCTCGGAGCGCTTGTGCACAGAGGATGGAGAACGTTTCCTTTGGAGGCACCTTGACAATACTTGGGGACAAGATTGCACTCTTCTTGCACTTGGGCGTGGCATTTGGAGGCCTATGACATCACCATCCAGCCCTTGACGTCACTATTTGGGCTACGGTTTGATGGATGGTGTGGTTCCAGATGATTTGCATGGCTTGGGGGTGAGAGCATACCTCATTTCACACTCTTTCACCTTGGAGGATACCACATGGCCTTTGGAGGCCCAACATTTCACCCGAAGTCACCTAGTTCGAATTCAAATTCAAGTTCGACAACCTTGAAGTTTGATAAAAATTCGACAGTGAAAAATTTATGTGATAAAATTCGTCATTAAATTCGATAGACTACAAAATTTAAAAATTTAAAAATATATAAACAAAATGAAAATGAAAATGAAAATATATGTAATTAAACATATGATAATTAAAAATGAATATAGAGGTTATATGAGTGTAATATTTAGACATATGAGTGAATATAGAGGCTATCGACTCTGAATTTGTGTTAAAATATAAATATCTGACAAGCGAATCCACAACCGTGTAATACCCTATTTAATGATAATTTATATACAGAGGGAATTCACTGCCACATGTCTCTATGAAGAACATGTATATTAAGTCAATCCTATTCAGTTTAAGGAGAGAAAGATGGGATAAGCATTACAGGACTCAATGATCAACCAATGGGCAGGAAATCCATAAGTTTTCATAAATGGATACATCACACACATTATCAAGCTTCTTTGAATGGAAAAGGCCTTGAAGAGAGCATCAACACCGAGAACTAGAGTAATAGCATCAGGCATCAGGCGTGGGCGGCGGAGGAAACACGATGGTATAATGTTGTGTAATAGTGTCGGGTGCGGGCGACGGAAGTTTTGTGCGGAGGAATGAGGTCGGGGGTCCCGCGGCTTAGAGAGAAACGAGCGATAAAAAAACAAAACCATGGGCGAAAACCACACAAGGCCTTAGGGTTTGAATTTTTTTTAATTCTTTTAGCCAAATTTGTACGATTCGTCAAATTTATTTTCCATTAAATTTGCTTGAGGTTCGAATTCGAGCATGGGTTTAGGGTCGTCTTGAAATTCACCGAAATTGAAGCGAATTAATTTGAATCCCCTTAAAATTCGGTGAATTTCGAATTTTGAGGCGAAAATTCGTCGAATGCGGTGACTTAGGTTTCACCTTGAGAGCATGACGTCACCCCTTTTGAGCTTGACATCACACACTTGGAGCATGACGTCACCCCTTTTTAGGTTTTTATTTGATGTATATTTCATTTTGGCATTATGAAGAGGCAAATTAAGGGGTCGACCCCATATAATTTTTGTTGTTGACAAATTTATGTGGACAAATCTATTAGGGTTGTCTCATATACATAGACAAACCCTAATTTCATTTTTGCATCATCACTCACCATTTGTGAGAACAAGTCTGAAATTTTCTCCCTCTTTGGGACTATCTAGCTCTTCTACTTATGCGCTATGCTTGGAGGATCAAGTTGTGAATAATTTTGCTGATTTTGAAGAGGAATTTCTGCAATTAGGGTTTTGTCTCATGGTATCTTGACTAAAGTAAGTGAAATTTCTGCAATTTATATTTATGTTGTTGTGTTTTATTGTGAATCTTGCTACTTTAAGCTAGACATCTTGCTTAGTAAAACCATAAGAGAGGAGAATAAGTGCTTCCTCCTCTCACAAGGTTATTCTTGTCCAAAATTGGTGAAACATTATTGCCAGGGTTAGTATCCTAAAGCCCTAAAGTGCAAGCACTTTAGGATTTTAGACCTAGACATTTGATTTTGACCTCATTGAAGCATTAAGAAGGGAGAAAAGATTGTTAGATCCCAAATGTGCTTGCACTCTAGCAATCTTTCTCTTTAAGGTTTAAACCCTAAGGCCCTAATGTGCTAACACCTTAGAGTTTAAACCCTACCTCTTAGTTAATAACTTTGTACTAGTTTAATCTTCAAGTATTGTTGCATTTTCTGTTATAAAGACTCCATATCCCTAAGGCACTGGTTTCATAGCTCTCTTGTGGTGAAATTGATCAACAAACACCCTCTTTCAACTCTCTTAAGCTCTCTACTAACTTTACTAACACCAATATTGACTAACTTGCTAGTAAACTTGCTATTGTTGCAAAAGTTTGCTACAGCCACCTGGTAAAACTTTAATTTGCTGCATACACTCATCTATTGGTGGTCTAACTCATTTAGAAATTGCATTTAACAATTGGGTATTGTTCTAGTAGATTTATGCTAAGTTTTCCTTGTCAATTGTTGCACTTCTGATCAATAATTGTTGCTGCTGTTATAACTTATTTATTGTTGTTGTACTACTGTTCATTGCTGCAAATTCATAGCAACATTTCATGTATAGTGTCTTTAAGAGGCATTTATTGCTTGTTTGAACTTGGAAATAATCATATAAATGCTATAAAGTGTTCTTGTTTCGGGAAGGTACTCAAACAACCTGATATCTCTTATCTTTCCTTGACCTAGACCTTTTATTCGGTGATCAAGAGAGAGGGCAGTAGGCTTGGCTACTGTACTTGCTACTTTGATCCCTTGAGGTCACCAGGGAAGCCTCCCTTGTGGTGGACCTCTTGCATCACTAAAATGAGGGAAGTTCTTACTAAGGTGACAGTAGTAGAACCTTCCATAGTTACGCAATATTTGGGTTACTTGTGGTGGGATTTGCACAAGTACAATTCCTACGATAACAATCATCTTCCAGGTAAAAGGGGTACCACTAGGGGGCCCTCACAAGAGTAACGTTCCGTTCACTAAACACTTTCCATCCTGAAGCCTCTCATAGTGTACTAAACTTCAGTAATGGGTCATGGTTCATTCTCTCGTGAGAAAAAGGGGTTGAAGGCCCAGAAGTGATGCAGTTGCTCTCTATATAAATGCTAAATGATAAAGGCCACCATAAAATCCTTAGGCTAGCTTGAGCTCTACGCCCTCTAATGGTAATCGCCCTTGTCTAGATGCAAATGAATGCACCAAATTATAAAGGACTACTTCCCAGTAAAAAATGAAGGAATGAAACTTAAAACCTTTTAAAGAGGACTTGCAAATGATGACTGGCTATCAAAAGGCAATTAATGTGTTCGGAATGCAAAAAGTACCAAGGAAAGAGTATCTCAAGAAGCAATCGATCCTTCTACAAAGGCGCTCATAGAAATGGATTTAATGACACCATAAGCCATGAAGTAAGCCCTAAAACCATATCACTATCACATTTACTCTTGAAGGGTTTATTTCTTTCCTGCTTCCCTCGAGACCTATCCCTCTACCTAGGTCTTTTATTTCCTGTCTAGGTTGGCACACCTAATAGGGTTGGATGAAGGCCCTCCCATACTTGAACTTGCCAACTCACATGAGGTCCTGGGCTGGTGTGATGTTTGAAGGGGATACTGAGGTGAATTGTTTACATGGCTTATATCTTAAGTAACAACTTACTTTGCATGCTTTAAGGACTAATATTTGTTTTGAACATTGGCTAACCTTGTCTTATACTTTGCTTCATTTTGGATGGCCCTAACATGGTTCTTTGAGGGATGTCCTAGGCTTGTACTAGAACATTGTGCCTTTATTGCAGGACCTTGGCACGTGTGATGGAGAGCAGTGGGTCATCCAGTGACTCACCACCTTCAAACATCAGCTCTCACATCCTTGGAACCTTGGACGATGGACATATGGGCTTGGCTTGAGCATATTCAGTCGTGATAGCACACAGTTGGGGCTGGAAGCCCATGGGCTGGGAAGAGTATTATCGCACAGTTTGTAGCTAGGTCAGATGGCTGAGAAGTAGAAGGCCAAACTGGCGTAACAGGAACCTATCCCACCCAATGTCACCACAATGGGGAGGTTCTTTCTCTTTAGGGAGGTTAGGCCCAGGGGAGACGTCCCCAGTAACCTGGAGTTTTGAAGAGGCAAAAGTTTAAAAGTCAAAGTAAAGTTCCTCCTTCACAGGTCACCACCAAAACAAATAGTCCCGACTAAACAGCCAATAATGAAGTGTAGGCCCAAAGAAGAACACCTGCCCGGAACAAAGTAACAGCAAACCAATATACATGCAAGCTATGATTCAATGGGTTAGTACTTCATAAAACTATCTGATATCAATGTATAAGCAATTATAACAATAAATATTGACAAAGTCAATGTTTGTTAATACAGCAATGAAATAATATCACTTCACCAATAAATATCAAGATGATGTATCCAATCAATTCCTCATTCAATAAATGCTTTAAACACCATCCAATTGCCTAATAAAGGAAAGTTGTTGCGTCAAGATGAAATAACCAAGGGTGACGTCAGCCTTTTTAGGGTTAGTAGTTAGTTAGGGTTTCAATTTAGCAAAGAATTTGAGAGTTTGTTTGATCACTTTCACTTCAACGTTGGAGGCTTAAGATCAGTGCCTAAGGGTTAATGGAGTCGAAAAGGTGAAGGACGCACAAGTTGAAGGGAACGAGATTTAAAGAACAAGAGGGAAAGGTTTCAAGGTGCTGCTAAAGCAGGGCCTTAAAGAC
>ML787312.1:0-25735 GCA_009831015.1 Picea engelmannii
AGCATAGATCCATCTTCAACTCCGATCTATTAAGCATTGAGAGGGATCAAATTTCTTAAGTTGTAAATTTTTTTATCATTTAATATGAAGGAACTAAATGATAAAAGAAAATATACCTTAAGAAATTTGATCCTTCTAAGTGCTTGATAAATTTGGATTTAAGATGGATCTACCTTGATTCTAACACAAGTATAATTACAACAAAATTGATTATTACATGTTTTCTAAATGAATAATAAAAAATATTATTATACATTTATTTTAGATCGAAAATTATTTTTTATTTACTCAAAAATTATATAATTTTCAAAATTCATTATATTAAAAATTAAGTATAAATAAATCTAAACTTATAGTAAAAACAATCACTTAATCTTGAGATTAAAATTAAAACAAGTCTCAATTATTATGAAAACTAATGAATTATTTTTTGGTTTTAATTTTAATGGATGTAAGCTTCTCCATATTTGCTCACATATCATTATTGCTCAAAGAAAGCAACTTATAGAAAAATGAAGCCTTCAGAGCAAAGCATTCATAATCCTAGTGTCTCTTGCTAAAAAAGAAAAGAAACTGCATATAATACAATGTTTAGTATAAATTAGTGTCTCTTGCTAATAATACAATGTTTAGTATAATTTTTTTCTTGAAGAATTCAACCTTAACTAAATCATTATTGTTGAATTCAATTTTAACTAAATCATTATTGAATCTTGAAAAACCAAACCTAAACTTAAGATCGTGATAAGTGGATTGAAGTTTAACCATAATAAGGAAGACAAATTGGACAATCCAAGTTATTTCCTTACTCAACTAACTAAAACCCTAGCAATGTTAAGACTCTAAACAAACCCTAATTAACCCAAATAATTAGTGTGAACACAAATCTACGAATTACGCAATCGAGGTTATTTTAGTTTTTTATTTTTTGAAAATAACAATGATACAAAGTATATATATGGATTCATGTTACAAGGAAAAAATTTAACACCCTCGACCCTAGCCTTTTTTTTCAATGAAAATACCACATTATATTGATATTAATATAATCTTTTTACAAAAAACAGAAACTTCACTAACAAGAACGTTCCATATATGGACAATCCAGTACATAGAAAAGCATCCATATAGACTTGATCAATGACCAAAAAACTGACTAGAACCTACAATTTCATCAAAGCGAAAAAAAAAACTACAAGTCGATCTAAAGTCCTCTATCCAAGAGGAGAACAGAAAAATACTAAGTCTTGTCCCAAAAGAGAAACAAAGACATAGAGAGACCTCGGGAAAATCACTACAAATTTATGAAAAGGGTAGGGCCATATTGCACGTAAACTCTAATATAATTTAAGCTAAACCGTTAATTCAATTAAAAAATGGATAAATATTTAGTGGAGAGTGTTGACAAAGGCACGTGTCTGGAATAATGTTATCAAGGATAAATGTTTACCATATATCTCAATGGCAACCTGGTTCAGATCAGTTTCTAGATCACAGGGGTCGGCATCTCCAATTTGGAAAAATCTACTCAAAGCGCTCCCGATTATAGACCACTGGATATACTAGAGGTCGGGTAGTGGGTCGGCGATCCAAGTAGGCAGAGACTGTATCTTGGGCTTGGGAAAGCAGACAATATTATCATCTGATCTTATTTTTTCCTTAAAGTAGCAGGGCATCGCTTTTCTGTACCAAGCTCTTAATTTTGCGAGGTCGGATCATCTTAGCTCTTACTGGAAAGAGGGGTCCACTCTAGGTCTTTTGGGTGACTTAGCTAAGGAATGGGATGATTTCCGGAGTGTCCTCTCTGGGGTAGGTATACAATTACTGGACAGAGAGGATGAACTCCCGTGGGCGAGAGGCAATAAGTCGGGGATCCTCTCGGTTAAAAATTTATACAAGGCATTGGTGGAGATCTACCGGCACTATACTATAAAAGGTTGGAGGTATAAATTATGGAAATGGAATGTTGTTGTGAAATTAAAAGTCTTTTTCTAGCTCATCCTGGAAAACAAAGTCCTCACTTGGGAAAATCTTGTTTTGAAAGGATGGAAAGGCCCGAGCTTTTGTATCCTTTATGCTAGATGACCTGAGACTGTAAATCACATGTTCATCCACTGTCCTTTCACTCGTTGAGTCTGGCTTCTTATTTCAGGGATCCTCAAGCTTTTTCTATTTTGGGATGGGTTATCAGTTGAAGGTTGTTTTGATTTATGGTCTACGTAGAACCTGAATTTAGCTGAGCTGCCAACCATTCTTTGTTGGAATTTATGGATGGAGTGTAATAATGTGTTGTTTGATAATGGGATAGTTTCCACTAATGTTGTGGTTTATAAAACCTTAGGAACTTTAAATGCCTGTGTTTCTTCGCAGGTTCGTGTATCCTCCTCGGTTGCAGCTTCCAGTGGGGTGGTTCGATGGAGTGGCTTGCACAGATGGAACACAGAGTGGAGCTGGGGGTATTATCAAGATTAGTGATTCGACAGTTTATAAGTGGACCTTTAATATTGGCCCTAGTACAAACAACAGAGTTGAGCTACTGGGTGTCTGGGTTACCCTTTTTCTGGCCATAAGATTACATCTTACGGAGTTGCAGATAATTGGAGACTCAAAAATCATTATTGATTGGTGCCATGGCAGGGGGAGACTCCAGATCTTAGCACTTGATGGATGGAATGAAAATATTAGATAATTAAGTACTCACTTTAGAGTGATCACCTATATCCATGCCTACAGAGAATTCAACATGGAGGCCAATGATTTATTGAAGAATCCTCTCAAGGATCAACATCACAGGGTATTATTTACTACACACAGTGGGAAGAGAACAACAAAGGTCCTACGAGGAGCTTTAGAGTCTTCTAGTCTATGTTGGAGTAAATTTTCCATGTGTCAAGGGTTTTGTCCAATAGTATTGTGGGTAAATCGAGTTTTTTATGATGTAAATGATCCTTTAATAAATCCCTCGTTTTCTATATCAGTTTGTTTACACTGGATATATTTTTTGTTAAGATAGTAAAAGTACTTTCATACTTTTCCTCTGATCATTGCATGATCTGATACGTAAAGTTGATAAGAGTTGTAATCATATTATATTTTCTAATATAATGAGCAATTTTCTTTTTGGAAAAAATTAAAAAACAATAAGAACCATAACAAGAATAAACACGAAATATATTTTAATCAAAGTATATATATATGGATTCATATTACAAAGAGATTTTTTAACCGACCAAACCCTAGCCTGCTACCATATTGAAAGTAAACCCTAATATAATCCAATCTAAACCATTAACTAAACTAGAAAACAATAAAAGTTATGCCAAGAATAACATGAAATATATTTTAACCAAAGTATTTACATATACAGTGTCATGGTGCTTTTAACAATCCCAGAACCATGAAAAGAATAAACACGAAATATATTTTAAACAAAGTGTAAGTGTGTGTGTGTGTGTGTGTGTACAATGAGATTTTTTTAACGACCAAACCCTTGCCTACCTACCATATTGAAGGTAAACCCTAATATAATCCAATATAAACCATTAACTGAACTAGAAAACTAGAAAACAATAAAAGTTATGCCAAGAATAACATGAAATATATTTTAACCAAAGTATTTCAATATACATTGTCATGGTGCTTTTAACAATCCCAAAATACATGCGACTATCTTAGCATTATACTATATGGAACAATTTAATTAAACAAAATTTGTTTTTAAGCCTTAGACTACCCTTTTCCCTAAGCTTAGAATGCATTGCCTACTCAAACACAAAGTGAGACTTAAACTTTGAATATGAAACACCTCTTAGTCTGTGCAGAACCACATGTCAAATTGACACCTGAAACCTTAACCCCTTGTTAATTGAACCTTAATCCTATACCTAAAATCAAACCTTGATCCTATACCTGAGTGCTTTGCATATGCCATCGTGAAACATGTTGAGGAAAGTAACCACCCCAAGTGAAGTTCAAGTTTCAATCTCCTCATGCTTTTTGGGGAGCATGGAAAAGGGAGGGAAGGCGATTTTCAAATTTTCTGATGGTTTTCATGTTGCAGGTTCCATGGTGGTTGGGATGGCTTGGGAGGCGGACTACCCACAATATTCTAGCTCCTCGACTAGTTTCAAGTTAGATCAAGTTTCCAGAACTTGAGCGGAGTTTTTTGGGCAGGGGTAGTTTAGATTGCAGTCCTCTTGGAGAGTGCACTTATGATGGTGGAAGACAGTATTTGCTAGTCTGTTAAGATTTTTCTAGGTTGTATTTATCCTACCCAGTAGTGCGGTTAGCGAGTTTTAAATCCTACCTTTTGTATATGGATCAGTTGTTTCAATGTCTTGTCTTTATTACCGACTTCTCGATCCTCAGACTCATTAATGGTGAAGAGACCTTGAATGCAGTCTGATTTGATAGAGTTATTGTTCTGGAGTATTCTTCATTGTCCAGGCGTACACATAATGGAAGGTGAAGTCAGCAATATGTTGAGTGCAGATGACGAGGAACTATGGGAAAGGCCAGGCTTCCTTGCATCGATTGATGAGATCAATAGACGTAATGCTCACAACAACCGGTCAGGTGATAGAACTAATGTGAAAGTTAATGCTAGAGTTTTACCTTTGGAGCAGCGCCCTTTAGCATTCACAAATATTGTTCTAAAACATTGTTCGCTGAAAGACATGGAAGGATTGTCTAATGGTTTTCCTAGTGACAAATATTTTGTTAAGACGACACAAGGCCTTGGAGGGGTGTCTAATGAAATTTAGAGTGAACCTCTGAACACGACTGGTGTTGAACCTGTTAAGAATTTGAGACTGGAGCCATCAGGCAGGAATAAGTGAACAGTTAAAGTTTGGAAACCAAAAAAGGCTACATTGAGGTTGGTAATGGGGATGGATATAGGATTAGAGGAATCTTGCAACTTGGCATTATGCACCTTAGTTGGGCGACTAGCTTATCGTTTTCGTTGTTCGTCATTTGTTGAGGAGTGGGTTCAGAGGTTCTGGAAACCTTTAATAGGATATATGCCCAAGATCCTTTCACTGCCGAGAGGCTAGCTGGGATTCTTGTTTAAGAATCTGGAGGACTCTGAACTGGTGGTTTCAAAGTTTTGGAGTTTTGACAGAGGTAGTTTAATGTTGAAAAGGTGGCGGCTCAGCTTTAACCCCGTGACTGATTATTTTAGCTTTAGACACATTTGGGTGCTTCTACCTAGTTTACCTTTACAATAATGGAACACTAAAGCTTTGGAGGCTGTTGGCAACTCCATTGGTCATTTTTTTTATGTCTAGATGAAGCTTCATTGAATTCGTCTGATAAAAGAATGGCTAAGATCATTGTCGAAGTAGATGTTCATGCTGGTTTAATGGAAGTTTTGTAGATTGAGTGGTGGGGTCTTGTATTCATACAATGTTTAGACTACCTGGGGATACCTTTTCATTGTACTCTATGTAGGCGGACTTGACACTTAAGAAAGGAGTGCACATATATTTATGGATCCCTAGATGATGAAGATTCTATGGAGGATTCACAACCGAGCCCGGTCTTACAGGATGATGAAGCATATCGTACTCTAGACTACCCGAGACTTAGTTCAAAGGACGGTCCTACAACGCCAGATTCTACTTTTGTTGGTAAGTTGAAGCATTATTGCCCCAATATTTATTTCTCCTTATCTGTGTGGGAGAGGGATCATTTAAATTCTATTATTTTTCTCGATCAATTCACGAGGAAGGAACATAACGTTGAAAAGTCTCTCTTAGATTCTGAGAACTTGGTTATGGATGGTGAAAGACCTATAAATCCTGTAGGGGAACTTCCTAGGGCTTTACCGATTTTAATACCCTTGACAAGTTCCAAGACTATTGCATGTGTTATGGGTTATAGAGAGTCACCCTACATGGATTTTTCATTAGACAAGTTGATTACTGATATGGCTCCATTTGTGGTTAAAACAGATCTTCCTATCCCTATTCTGACCTTCTTGGGAAATATCCCTTTGGATAGTCAGTCAGTTCCTTGAATGTCTAGGGTCTCTCATGGGGGTGGGGAGAATACTATATCTGATCCTGCGTGGTCATGGGGTCTGGGGTTCGAAGTTTCACCTATCAAAACTAGAAGTACTCGCCGAAAGGTTGGGGCTAGCAGTTCTTGTCTATATACTACTCCAACCATTACTGATTTAGGGGCACTTAGAGGATTAAAAGCCCTAGCTCAGGAAAAATCATGATCCTATTATCTCTTAACATTAGAGGGGTAGGAGGACCCCTAAAAGTGGCCTCCCTTCGTAGACTTCTGAACAAAACATCCCCCAACATTATTTTCCTTCAAGAAACGTTGGTAGCAGCAGAGAAGGTGATATTTTTCATGAATAAGTTAAGACCTGATTGGATGGTTTGTGTTGTTAGTGATGTGGGTTCCTCTGGAGGACTTGTGACATCCTGGGATCCAAACTATTTCAATCTTGATCCTTTTCTCACCAGTGGTGGTATTTTTTTGTCAGGCTATTCTCTTATGGACAACAAAAAGATTTCTCTACTAAATGTATATGGACCCTATCAGGATCACAAAGTTTTTTGGAACACCATGGATGGTTATGGATTGTTAAAGCATAAAGACTTAATTATGGCAGGTGACTTAAAATTTACGACCTCGACTGAGGAGGTTTGGGGTCATACAACACATGTTGATTCTATGATGGGTTTTATTAAGGATCTTTTTGTAAAGAACAGACTTGTCGATATAATGCCAGCCGAGATTGTACCTACTTGGCGAAATGGGAGAGATGGTATTGATAGCATAGCAAAAATACTTGATCGTATTTATGTCGCGGGGGACCTAATTGTTACTTCTTAGAGGTACAGATCTTGGGTTGAGTTTCCATATTTGTCAGATCGTGCTCCAATACTTCTAGAGATTGGAGTAGGGATCCTGATGGTAGCTTACCCATTTAAATTAAATTTGGCATGGATGAATGATGTCTCTTTTGATGGGTTGGTTCAGGATGTGTGGAATGATTTGCGCCTTCTTTTAATTATAGGGGCACAAAGGAGACTGGTTGGTGAGCTACCTCTTTTGAAAATGTGTGTAAAGCATTGGGCCAGGGAGAAGCGACAATGAGAACAATTAGAATTAACAAAGATTGAAGCGGCCATTGATGACATTTACAAACAGATGTTGATAGATCCAATGACTGATGCTTTGGCTCAAGCACTAAGTACTCTTGAAGCTAATAGGAAGAAATTATTATTGGAAGAGGAAGAAATGTGGCGGCAAAAAAGCAGGCTGATTGGATAAAAAGTAGCAATAAGAACACAAAGTTCTTTCATCATTTCCCAAGTTATAGAAGAAATAAAAAACATATTTGGGAAGTTAAGGATCAAAATGGAACCATTGTTTCGGGACAACAAGACATGAAGAATGAAGCAATTAAATGCTTCAAGATTTTTTTTAGTGAAAATGGCTAGAATGTTATTGAAGATCAAGTCAATTTGGTAAGGCTCTTCTCAAACATAGTGACCGAGGAAGATGTTCAATTTTTAGAAAAGGCAGTATCGAAGGAGGAAATCAATGAAGTATTACGGGGTTTTGCCAGAGACAAAAGTCCTAGACCTGATGGGTGGATAGTAGAATTTTTCTTTAAATATTTTGATATGGTAGGCCAGGATTTGCTAGAAATGGTTGAGGAATCAAGAGTCAATGGCGAGGTTATCACTCCGATCAACTCCACTTTCTTAGCCCTGATCCCCAAAGTTAATGGTCCTGCCACTTTTAGTGATTTTTGCCCTATTGCACTCTGCAACTTATGTTATAAGATCATAGCTAAAATCACAACTAGGAGAATCAGGTCGGTTCTGTCTAGAGCACTATCCGAAGAACATATGGGGTTCCTCAAAGGCAGGTAAATTGTTGATGCAATTGGCACTGCTCAGGAGTGCCTCCATAGCATTAAAAATTAAAAAATCCAAGCCATTATTCTGAAGCTTGACCTAAAAAAAACCTATGATTGTACCAACTAGGATTTTCTATGATTATTTCTGCTTCAAAGTGGCTCTGGGCTGCCTACAACTGCTTGGATTATGGCTTGTGTCACTTCTACGTCATATGTTATTTTGATTAATGGAGAGGCGTCTGATTTCTTCAAGGGCAGTAGGGGACTTCGTCAGGGTTTCCCACTATCTCCATTACTCTTCATATTGGTCATGGAGTCTCTCAGTCTCTCTTTAAAGAGGGCGCAAGTTGCAGGTTTGCTAACAAGGATCAAGGTATCGAGATTGGTTAAGGTATTGCATCTTTTATTTGTAGATGACATACTTATCATGTCAAAAGCTTCTCTCGAGGAATGGGAAAAAATTCGAGAAATACTTTTTGTTTTCAGTGGAGCATCGGGTTTGGTCATCAATGTCCAAAAGTCTGTCTTTATGTATGCGGGTGTCGATCAGGTTTTTTTATAGTATTTAAAAGATATTTTATATTTCTCTTCTAATTACTTAGCAGAGGGATTCAATTACTTGGGGTATATGATGAAGCCAGATTGTTACAAAACAACGGATTGGCAGTGGCTAATTGACAAGTTTGAATCCAGGATCAATCATTGGTGCAATAAGTGGTTATCTTTGGGGATAATTTGTTTTAATTAAAGTTGTTTTAGAGAGCCTTCCGGTTTACTGGCTGACCCTAGCTCATTTCTCAATGGAGTTCCTTAATAAACTCTACAAGTTGAGTTTTTCTTTTCTGTGGAAAGGGAACAAAAAGAAGAATGGTTATCATTTATGCAGTTGGATTTCTATCTCAAAATCGAAGCTTTATGGAGGATGGGGCCTCCAGAACATATTTGTGTTTTATAGGGCCTTAGCATCAAACACCTTATGGCGTGCCTTGATGAAGGATGGTTTATGGAAAAGAGTCATTAAATACAAATACATCATGCACGGCTCTATCTTATCTTGGTTCTGGTCTGTGGATACTTTCTCCTCCTATGGATCACAATCCTGGAAAAACATTAGAAATACTCTGTCGGTGATCCTCCACTGGATGGTCTGGAAGTCGGGTTCGGGCCACTCAATCTCAATTGGGAGAGATGTAATTATAGGATTGGGACATGACTCATTCCTTTCTCTGAAGTTTATTACTTCCCTTAATTGTAAGAACATTCATCTTTTATTCCAGGTAAGCCGACATGAGGCACGAGGAGTGATGATGCAAAATTGGGTCTGTAGTTCGGATTTGGGCCTGGAGGGGGAACTTGCAGAGGAATGGAACTCATATAGGAGAAAATTGTTAGACACGGGGATCTATTTAGTGAATAGACCGGACGAACTTTTATGGAATGGAGGTGATGCCTCGGGTCAAATATCAGTTAAAAATGTTTATGAAGCTCTGTCAAACAAACTCTGGAGTTATAAGATAGGGGGCTGGAGGAGAAACTTATGGACTTGGGACTGCCCTTTGAAAGTTAAACTCTTTTTCTGGTTAGTAGCTAAAAACAAAGTATTAACTTGGGAAAACTTGCAAAAAAAAGGATGGAAAGGTCATGGAAAGTGTTATTTATGCAGTGTTAAGGGAGAGACAAGCAATCATCTTTTTGTTACCTATTCCTTTACTATTACAGTTTGGGAGGAAGTGAAAAAATTACTGAATTTTACTCATGGTTGGGTTGGCACTTCAGTTGTTGAATGCATGCAAAACTGGTATTCTCAAAATCAGAATTATCCATTCCTTCTAGCACTCATATGTTGGAACATTTGGTTGGATAGGAATAAATCTATTTTTGAGGATAGACCTTCATCACTACAGAGAATCATTTATCTTATTTTAGGTGTTGTAGGGTCGGTGGGAAAAATTCAAAAAGCTCCAAAAGCTAGGAGATCGACTACAGTACTTCCAGTGGACAAAGCTCTTGCTTGGTTTGACGGAGAGGCTCAATAGAATGGCACTCTTTGTGGCGCGGGTGGAGTCTTAAAGATTGATGACCATAAAGAATATAAATGGACTTTAAATTGTGGAAGAGGCACAAACACGAGGGCTGAGCTTCTGGGAGCTTGGGCAACTTTAATCCTAGCCACAAGACTCTCGGTTTTTGACTTATTTGTGGTAGGGGACTCAAAGATCGTTATCGATTGGCTTAATGGAAAGGGATCAATTATGGTGGCAAATTTGCACAGCTGGTTGGAAAGAATATCTGATATCATTCCACTCTTCAGATCTCTATATTTTGCACACATCTATAGAGAAGAGAACAAGGTAGCTGACAGTCTCTCAAAAAAGGCCCTTTTTCTTCGTCAAGGGAAAATCACCTTCAGTCATTGGGAGGGTGGTCAAGAGGGCCTTACTCACTCTCTTTACTCACTCTCTAAATCTGTATTGACCCCTGCTTCATCCTTTTGAGTCATTGTTTTTTGAGGTTATGTATCTGACTGTTATCTACTCTCCGAGAGAGTTTTTGTTATGTCGAAGATTATAGTACATGTAATATGTCATCTAAGTGTTTTCAAAGGAACAGGCTCTGCATAAAGTTTATTAGCATCCTGTTTGCTTTTTGACTGTACACAGACAGTGGACTGCAGTTAAAGTACTGTATTGTAAATAGATTATATTATTTTTAATATAATGGGTAATTTTCTCTGGAAAAAAAAAAGTAACCACCCCAACTACATTAATGCAAATCAATGTGTACATGATGAACAAAAGAGAAGGGTAAGTTGTAAAGCACTAAAAAGTTATACGAAGCATTAAATATTAAATATTAGATGGAATAACTTTACCTAAAACAATTAATCAAATCTATATCACATCAACCTTTATTGGATGGAATAATTTTACCTAAAAAATTAATCAAATCTATATCACATCAACCAATAACATTTAAAATAATTTATAATATTTTTAAATAAAAATAAAATTAACTACAATTTTAATCAAACCTATATCACATCAATCAATAAATTTATAATAATTTTAATTAAAAATAAATAATTTAGTACAATATTATTATTAACAATAATGTTTTTACCATAATCTTAATTAAAAATAAATAATTATCTTAATTAAAAATAAATAATTTATTAAATTTTATTTCTCCCACAATTGATTACAATATTATTATTAACTATTTTTACCATAATTGATTACAATATTATAACTATGTAAAAAAAACAATGCACTTAATAATATTAAAAACAATATTATTATTAACAATAATGTTTTTACCAAAATTGATTACAATATTATAACTACGTAAAATTAAATACACTTAATAATATTTAAAAGATATATTATACTTTATGTAAATTATTTTATTAGTTGTCATATATATATATATATATATATATATATATATATATATATTCGTGAACATTTGGTGGATATATATTATGAATTTGACGTTTTTGTCTTCGTTATGATATATATCATGAATTAGACATTTTTGTGTTCGTTATGGTTGGATGGAGGCAGAAGAGAACCTCCTCCAAAACATTAAGGATTTATTCTTATATCCATTTTCAGTCATAAAATTATTATTATCAATAATGTCTATGTATACAGTAGTAAAATTATTATTATTAATCATGTTGTATGTTATTTTTTAGAAGTTGTAATTTTCGTCGAATTATATATTTTAATGTGATACATTTTAAATAAAATTGAAAATATTGTAAAAGTTCAGTATAGATTTTTTACTCGGGGATTAATGTTTAATGTTGTTTGTTAAGTAGGTATTTATAATTTTTATAGATGGAATCCAATAATATTGACGAGTCAATTTATATTTGTAGATTTATTAAGAAAATAAACAATGTTAAAATAAGAATAAACTCTCATTAGTTATACAGTGAAATTAGGTGTTGGATAATTCCAAAAATATCGTGGGATGAAAGAATCTGTCATCTTTGTGACACTAAGAGGGTTGAAGATGAAAAACACTTCCTTTTAGATTGCCCTTCCCATTCCCAAATTAGATCCCAATTTCAATGTTTTTTTAGCACAAAAATACAATTTTAAAGAAATCCAAATAATATCTTACCTTCTTAAGGTCCGTTAGACCAATCAGTGGAGGTTAATCATCATCATCATCATCATCATTATAAGTTTAACGATGATGAATCAATTTACTTCAACTTTTCCAATTTTAATCCACATTTATAACAGGTTTAACCATGATAAATCAACATATATTCATGATACATTTAAGAATGATGAATCAAGTACATTTAACCTCCCCAACTTTGAAAGAGACATAAGAGGTCTCTCACTCATGACCACTTGAGCTAACCCTTAAGACTATGTCATCTATTAACCTATGAAATGTAAACCAATTAGTTTGTGTGAAGCTTAATCTTCATCAAGTTCAAACTTCATGAGAAAAACTAAAACTCAGAGACATTTGTTGAAAAATTTTACTTCCCAAGGAGTATTGTACAATCCTGGTGATAACATCCTACTTTTCCATCCAATATTAAAACTAATATTGACATAAACTTAATCTAGCCAGTAAAAAAACCTGCCATCTACCATTCTTATTTGTTTAAATATACATTCATTATCCTCCATGTGAATGTCATCAACCATTTTTAATGCATTTATATTAAGTTGAATAAAGGGTTTGGAAAGATAAATTATCTCATTAAACGATTTGTACTGAGCTCTTTCAACCATTGGTATGGCATGTAACTCTTTAATACATTGATAAAGGCTTCTGAAGATCTGTTGGATTGCGATAACTCCTTTAACTATTAGGTAAGAGCTGCCCAACATAAATCGTGTTAGAATGTGACAATTATTGCATCGTATAAATATTTATCTCGGTGAAGAGATAAAGCATTCTAAAAGGCTACGTACTTGGTGTTCACACTCTTTTTTAACCATAGACCCTAATAAAAGCTTTATAAGTGAAAAGGTTACATACTTTTTTTTTTTTCAAAATGAAAATTTCTCTTTGTATTAAAAATGGAATGATTCCAAGTTGATACAAAATAGTGTCCAATCATAGTTCCAGCTTATTGAAGCTACAAGTGAAAATATAGTGTCTGAAATATTCTAAGTTAGAATAGTTCGAAAAAACCCCTTGAATTTGGTGTTGGACTTTCGTCAAACACTTGGCAGGCTTCTGTATTGATGGTTGTAGGTGAAATTCTAAGGGATAGAATGTATTTCCTTTATCTTGCTGCTGTTTTTATTGGTTTCTTATCCCCTTATACCTCCCCAAAGAAGTTCATAATAGATTGATTTAATAATAAGTAAAACCCACAAAGTAATGATGAAGATAGTCACATTCTAAGAAGCCAAATGGTCATACGCAGACTGTCTTTTATTAAACAATAATGACTGAATTTATTACAAATGAAAATGAGTAGAATACCTCCCACAAATCGATGAGGAAATCTGTTGTAGGTAGTTGGATCCTCACCTCACACGCACAACCATCATAATCTCCCTCAAACTACCACACGAGTTGATAGAAGGGGCGACTCCTATACAGATCGTTTGTTGTTTGCTTGGGGGAAGATAGGAATCCCAGCTCAACGAATATCCCCTCTCTGCAATGTGATGTACAACCACAAGGGAGGGTCGACCAACAGCTATCCCACACACTTATCTCCCACGCAGATGTGAAGAACACGTAACCTGTGGATAGAGGCACGACCAGCACCAATAGAACGTACAGCCACAAGAAAACTTGGCCCAACAAAGGCAACCAACTCCTGCACACATCCATCCCAAAGCCACATGATTTGGATGATGCCAAACTCACCCACGAGAGACAACGTACTGCCAGGAAGATGAGGACGCGCCCAGCTTCCATAAGAATACCCAACACTGCCCACGTGCCAAAGAAAATGCCCTCTTTCCTGCCAAATCTGCAATGAAACTCTCTGAATCACAATGTTGATGACTGCAATGAAAAGCCTAAATGGCTTCTCCGATCTTCAGCTAGGAAGGTATTGTTTCAACCTCGAAACTGAATTTTCTCTCCAAGGGTTTCGAAACCCTCGTCTCAAGCTCGCAAGCTTCTCCAAACAATTTTCTCAAAATGAATAGTCAATAATGCATCTCCAATCCTCCATCATCCTTTTTGTCTTTCACTTTTTCTTTTCCTCCATTAAAATATTCATTTAATTAATAATTGGAGAGAAATACCCTCAAAGAGGGGTTTAATATTAATAAACTCACTTTTCCTAAGTTTCACTTTATAATTCAAAAGTGACTTTACCAATATCATTTCCCTAGCTTGTCTGTCTAATGGTTTACGGGAAATTGGGTAAACCACCACGGTATTCTGACTGCCTAAGGGAAATGGGACATTACAGTGTCTAATCATAGTTCCAGCTTATCAAAGCTACAAGTAAAATCTAAAAAATACAAGATGTATTGGTATTCGACTGTGCAGAAATGATATGTGGACAGTGACATGAAAAACCAGCAACAACTATAAAAATTGCAGCAAAAAAACTAGAAAATATAAATACTATAAGAAGAGGCCTCAAGACCAATTTCTCTGAGATGATAAATTAAGATGCCAGGTGGTTCCAAGAAAGCTTTTTTTGATAGTAAGTCAGCATTAGTATTCTGCTCCTTGTAGATGTGAGAGAATTTGATTTGAGAGAAGTTCTGGGATAGTTCCAGTATTCTGTCTTTCCAACATTCCAGATCCGAGACATGAAGTTTCCCTCTATTCCTTAACCAGTCAATATCAATTTTTGAATCACCTCTCAAATGAAGATCCAAAATGTTATGTCGAGTTGCCAGGTAGATAGATGCCCATGCTCCAAGTAGCTCCGCTTTCGTGTTGGTCCCAAAGCCACAGTTTAGTGTCCAAGTGATCCGAGAGCCATCACAATTTATAAAATATCCCCCAACTCCACAAAGAGAACCTGAGTTTTGTGAGGCTCCATCAAACCAGGCACAGTTCCCATCGAGTTGAGTAATAGGTTGAATAGGTTGAGTGGCTGAGAGTTTTGGAGGTCTTTCGTATTTCAGATCCTTCAAGATTAAAACATAGATCAAGTTGATGTTGATGGAAGAGTCCTCAAAAATTGCCTTGTTGCGGGAAGTCCAAATAAACCAGTAGATAATGACTGGTAAATGAGGATAAATAGTGTCCTGTTGAGACCAATTTTCCAGGCATTCCTGCAAATCAGAACCTGTCTACCTTAGATTTAGATGGAGAAATGATAGAATTTTATTCCATGTCAATAATGTGATGGGACAGTCATAGAATAAGTGTTTGACAGATTCAAAATTTTTCCGACAGAGGATACAATAGTTTGGGCCAATCCATCCCTGACGAAGAAACAAATCCCAAGTTGATAATTTTCCATTTGCTGCAAGCCAAATAAATAGTTTGTGTTTTAGTGCTAGAGGCCAATTCCAGATCTTTTTGTTCCAGTCGGAACATCCATGCGCCCAGTATGTTGTTGTGATAGCACGGTAAACATTCTTCACAGTTAGAAACCCTGATTTATCTCCGCCATTCTAGAGATATGTGTCATATGTAGCATAAAGGCAAATCCCTGCACCTTTGAGAACCGTGTAGTATGAAGACCATTCAAGGGCCAGGAGGGGCGATAATCCCAAGTTAGAGCTAGAAAGCCACCTTGTACAGTCAGATGTAGTTGTGGGATGCACTTGGGCTCGATATAGATATTTTATGTTTGATAAGGATAGTTGATAAAGTAAACCCTGAGATAGAAAAGCCTGTGATCCGAGCCCAATGATAACATCCCTGCCAACAATGATTTCAAGTCCAGATCCTGGCTTCTAGCAGATCCACTGGTGGATAAATTTTAGATTTCTCAATAGTGATCGCCAGATGGGGGATGCGTTGGAAGAATGGAAAACCGATTGCTGAAGCCAACGAGTGATAGAGAGCGAAAAAATGTATTTGCCAATGATGATATGGTGCCAGATACCATCCTGTGTTAAAACACACCACAATGACTTGGTAGCTAGAGATTGGTTGAAAATTGTGATATTGTGAAGACCCCAGCCACCAGCTGACTTCGGCCTTGCAATAAGATCCTATCGACAGGGACGAAAGGAATTAATTTTGGTAGTTCCAGACCAAAGGAATGATAACATCATTCTCCTAATCCTGAGTAAAATAGAGGATGGAATTTTGGCAAGAGCCAACCAGTAAACAACCATTCCTTCAAGAACCGATTTCAGAAGGATGTACCTCCCTCCAAGCGTGAGCCAGCGATTGCACCATTGGGTGATACGACTTTCAAATCTAGTCAACAGTCAGGCCCAATCAATAGTTTTGTAGTTGTCCGGCCTGAGAAAGTAGACAAGATAGCGGAAGCCCAAAGAGAGCTCTTGATAGCCAAAAGGAAAATAAGGTTTGTAAGTATCCCGATCCGCCAAAAGGATGCCAGAGAAATGGAAGGTAGATTTATCATTGTTGATCTGGAGACCTGAGGCCGGCTACACAAAAGAAATTTAAAATGCCTTTTATTTCCAGCCATTCTTTTAGATCTTCTTTGGTGGCAATGATGATGTCGTCCACGAAGAAAAAATGCAGCACAGTTGCCAGTCTAGATACCTAGATGCCAAAAATAGATCCCTCTTGAAGTTTCGATTTAAGGAGGATGTTCAGACCTTCCAATGCCAGAATGAACATGAGTGATGAGAGGGGGCATCCCTGATACAAGCCCCTTTCATTTTTAAAGAATGAGGTGGCTTCTCCATTGACCAGGACAACAATGGATGCACTGTTCACGCAACCCATAATCCAGCTTGTGAAGTGGTAACCAAAACCAGATTTTAATAGAATCGGTCTAATGTAGTCCCAATCAATAGAGTCAAATGATTTTTTCAGATCAAGTTTTAGAACCAGAGCTTGTAATCTTTTGCACTTTATGCTTTGTATTACCTCCTGTACCGATCCAATAACATCATGAATTTTTTGGCCTTTGATGAAACCTAGTTGTTCCTCCGATACTAGATGAGACATGAAGGGCTTCATTCTATCTGCAATAATTCGGGTGATGAGTTTGTAGCAGAGATTGCAGAGAACGATAAGACGAAAATTGTTGAAAGATGAAGGGTGATTTGAATGGATATGCGACCCATGATCGGTATCTGTCAGCCTGCTATAAAAGTGAGTCAGATAGGAGAAATCTGTCAAGTCTTTTTTGTATAGAAGCAAAGCCCGATCTTTCGTTCCTCCAAGTGGGAGCCAACTCCACCGGTAGAAGGTCGACAAGATTATTATGCTGGAAAATGTCGCTAAAAAGAGAAGTCCCTGCATCAAGTGAGGAGTGGGAACCCCAGGTCTCGACAAAGGATAAAGTAAGATTTAAGTCTCCCGCCACGATGAGATTTTGTTTGGATAGCAAGCCAGAGTCAGATAAATTTATCCAGAAAACTAATTTTCAGTACAGGGACCATATATGTTGAGGATATTTATCAGCTTATTGTTTGCATAACAAATGTTAGTCAATAATAAGCCACCACAACAAATAAAGGACTTAAAATCATAATGTGTTGGGTCCCAAGCCACAAGAAGGCCACCCAAAGTGCCAATTGAATTTATAGCACTTACGTGCAAGTTTGGCTTTAAACCAGTT
Organism: Picea engelmannii; assembly: GCA_009831015.1. Taxonomy (NCBI): domain Eukaryota; kingdom Viridiplantae; phylum Streptophyta; class Pinopsida; order Pinales; family Pinaceae; genus Picea; species Picea engelmannii. The sequence continues at coordinate 17,565 of ML787312.1, forward strand.
ACAAAAGAATGAGAGCGCTGAGTGTCCACTAACGTTTCCTGAAGAAGAAGAATAGAAGGATGTATGGTGTCAAGAAATCACCGAAGAGAGGCCTTTTTGAGGGCGCCTCCAACCCCCAAATGTTGAGAGATAAAATAATCATGGACATGACCTGGCTAGAGATTTAGTGCCTCTAAGCACCCCAAGGTCAGTCGATTCCACATAAGGTATAGATGTAGAAGTGGCAGTGGTGCAGGATTTCCTCCTAGCACCGCGAGTTTTCAGAGGAGATAGCTCCAGGCCCATACCCCGGGACCAAGAAAATTCTTTTGTATGCGGTTTTTTTGTGGGTTCAAGACTAGAGGAACAAGGAAAATTGAGTGATTTAGTGATGGGAGATTTTCCTAAGAAGATAGGGAGAGGGACCGGTGAGTGTAGGGCCAATGGAGAGGAGCTATCAATGGTAGCATCCAAAAGTGTAGAGTCTTGTTCCTGTAGAAAGTTTGGTAGAGAGGTCGACCCATTCAGAGAAATTGTAATAGGAGGTGGGGCAGTGGATGGGGCCGTGAGGACCCCATCCATAGTGGGAGGTAGAGTGTTAGGGGACACATCCAAGTTAAGAGGAAGGTAGTCAGAAGGGGCAGCAGGTAGTATGTGAACCTCAAGTAGAGAAGAAGGGATAGTTGTAAGGTTGTCTTTAGTCAGATGATGAATGACAGTCTCGGGTAAAACAGATGGATAAGGTCCAAGACCCAAGATGTGGAGGAATATAGATGGAGTCTTTCCCAAGAGGTAAGTGATGAAAAAAGAGAAGGGTAGAATTGTTTAAGCTTACCAGTAAGTGAGGGAGGAGGCAGTGGTAGATACGAATATTTAGAAGGTTCCTCAACCTCATCATCTATAAAGCCAGTAGTATCTGGATGGAAGGAGTCCACCCCAAGAGAGTCTTCTCTAGGCAGTTTGCGAAGATAGGACCCTTTTGATTCTTCTTCCTTCGGAGCTCCTGTGCAGTCTTGCCAAAGATGGTCTGTTTGGTGACATTTCAAGCAGCGAAATGGAATACCAAGGTAGTCAAGGCGTTGAGATACTGTTCGGCCTCGCCAATAGATGTCTAAGGTATCCGAGACTCCAGCATGGATGTCCAGTTCGACCAGTATCCTTGCCATTTTCCTGTTTGAGCTTTTTAAGAAGTCAGGGTCAGTGCAAATAAATTGGCCTAAATCATTTCTGATGGCCTCCAAGGCCTTTTCCGTCCAGTGTTGTAGAGGCAGTCCGGGTAAGAGAACCCAGAAACAAAAGGAGTCGGTCAATGGATTGAAGGAGACCCTCCATCTTTTGAGCATTAAGCTGACTTTGCCAATAGTCCAGAATGTGTCCAGGATAAGTTGTGAATCTTCCGTTGAGTTGAAGATAAATCCTATCCAGCCAAGAGATAAGTAAAAGAGATGAGGTGTATAACCCAAAATGGGTAGCCAGTTGTCTAGGATCTAGTCAGGAAGCAGGTCAAAGCTAAGAGCATTGTAAGTGAATCTTCCAACCAGACCACAGAGTGATAGGCAAATGCTTTCTTCTAGACCCACATCAGATCCCATTATCATCCATCTTTTCTTTTTGTTTGGTTTCCACATTCTGTGATTCGCCAGTGGCTTTTGCGTCCAGGGGGGAGGGGTTCGGCTAGGAGCTGGATGGTCAATCTTGTCTTTTTTCCAGTATGTGCGTCCCAAAGTAGTAGTTAGACCAGGAAGTTTTGAAGAAGAAGGGTGCAACACTGAGGATGGTTGACCAGTGAAAATAGTTTGCTGCAAGCTAGTTTGTCTCGCCACTTTTGGTGAGGAGCAAGATGGAGAGGTTTGTGATAGAGGATGTTCAATCTGAGAGGAAAACAATCTAGCATTCTTCCAAATAACTTCATCAGCTGCACTCATGAGTGCACCAACCTCTACCTCCATAGTAAGGTACATATATACCCACTAGAAGATATGTAAATTATTGGAACAGAACGACAGACAGAGGGAGACAAAGAGGATCAGATTAGGAGGACAAAAAACAATGAATGGTCATTGAGGGAGAAACTGAAGAATAGAGAATGGAGAGGATAAAAAAATGTTGAATGGAGGCAGTGAATAGAAAGGGAAATTTGAGCAAGGAGAAGTCAAATCTGGAGCAATGCCTTCAGGTTTATAAGTAGAACGTAGTAATACCTGCGTAGAAGGGAAAGCAAACTGTAGTGTGTACTAAAAGCAGAGAATGGTAAGTTGAATATGGACAGTGAATAGAAGGGGAAACCGAGCCAGGGGAAGCCAAAAAGGAGAAAAAACATCAGGTGATAAAGTAGGACACATAAATTCCTGCACAGTAGTGTTCACAAATTGTACTATGTATGCATAGTCGCCAGGGAAAGCTGGTACTACTCAGAGTATCCAAGGTCGTTCTCGCTTTGAGGATTGTGAAAGGGGTAAACAGAGAGACGATATGTTCTTTCTTTCAACATACTTGGGATTGAAGGTAGAATGGAATTTTAATGTAACATTAGGATAATGTAAAGATAGATTATTCACAATGTCGGTATTCGGTAATGAATTAAAAGAGCATATTATTATATCAAGTCAAAGATATTTAAAGTTAATCTCCAAAGATCTTTAAAGTTAATCTCCATATTGGTGAAGATTTTGGTATAAGTAATATCTTATAATCCTTATTTAGGTGGGTGACTAACCCTTTCATTGTCTCATACTAGTACAAAATTTTGTCAACGGTCTCATATATCCAAAACTGGACATAGCCTTAAAATTGTCCATTGTTTAATATGTCCAAGCCCATATATAGTCCTGAATTTTGCCCACTATCTCCTATGTCAAGCATATAAGTGTCTCATACACAATCTTGCACCCAAAATAGATTTTAAATGTGAGGGTGACTAACCCTGCCATTGTCTCATATTAATCCAGAACCTTGTCAACCATCTCATATATCCAAAACTAGACATAGCCTTAAAATTGTCCATTGTTTAATATGTCCAAGCCCACATATAGTCATGAATTTTGCTCACTATCTCCTATGTACAAGCATATAAGTGTCGCATACATAATCTTGCACCCAAAATAGATTTTGTATGTGAAAGTTACAATTTTGGTTTACATACTAATTAGATTTCTTGGATTCCACATTAGCGTTTAGTTTTGCTTATTAAATTTGTGTAAAGTGTTTTTACCACTACTTAAATCATAGAATTTGATTGTTATTGTAATTCTATATTTCTTCATATATTAATGATGTACTTTATTCTTTTTCAATACAATCTCAAGCAAAATCTTATGTTTTATAAGTATGGAGGAGATAAGATAAGATAAAATAAAGAATTGTGTATATTTACATGACAACATCTAAAAAATTAAACCAGCATAGATCCATCTTAAACTCCCATCAATTAAGTAATGAGAGGAATCAAATTCTTTTATCATTTAATAAGAAGGAATTAAATGATAAAAAAAATATACCTTAAAAAATTTGATCTTTCTGGATGCTTGATAAATTTAGGTTTAAGATGGATCTAAATTAATTCTAACACAAGTATAATCACAACAAGATTGCTTATTACCTATTTTCTAAATGAATAATAAAAAATATTATTATACATTTATTTTAGGTGAATTTTGTTTTTATTTACAAATAAATTATATAATTTTCAAAATTCATTATATTAAAAATTAAGTATAAATATAAAAAATCTAAACTTATAGTAAAAGTAATCACTTAATCTTGAAATTGAAATTAGAACAAGTCTCACTTATTATTATGATAAGTGATGAATGATTTTTTGGTTTTAATTTTAATGGATCTAAGCCTCTCCATATCAGTGCCTCCACATATCATTATTGCTCAAAGCAAGCAACCTATAAAACAGTGAAGCCTTCACAGTGAAGCATTCATAATCCTAGTGTTTCTCGCTACGAAAAGAAAAGAAACTACATAGAATATAATGTTTAGTATAATTTTTTTTTTTAAGAACTTATTGAATTCAACCTTAACTAAATCATTATTGTTGAACTCAACCTTAACTAAATCATTATTGAATCTTGAAAAAAAAAACCTAAACTTAAGACCATGATAAGTGGTAATCATAATAAGGAAGACAAATTGGACAAGTTATTTCCTTGCTCAACTAACTAAAACCTTAACCATGATAAGACTCTAAACAAACCCTAATTAAATAAGATAATTAGTGTGAACACAAATCTACGAATTACACAAATCATGGTTATTTTTTTTTGAAAATAACAATGATACAAAGTATATATATGGATTCATGTTACAAGGAAATTATTTGGACACCCTCGACCTTAGCCTACTACCCATATTGCACGTAAACTCTAATATAATTTAAGCTAAACCGTTAATTCAACTAAAAAACAAAAAAAAATTGATTTTAAGGAGGAGCGAATAACAACAGCGAGGGTGGCGGCTAGGGTGTACCCTAGCCGCCCGAGGTGTCCTGTCAAGTTACTAGGAGGAGGAGCGAACAACAACAACAAGATAGTCGGAGGAGGAGCGAACAATAATAGCGAGGGTGATGACGACTAGCCGTGATGGCGACAGCTAGGGTTTATCCCTAGCCACCTAAGGTGGCTTGTTTGGGGCCGAGATTTTTTGCAGTGACCACTGTCTCTTCAGCGGAAAGGCGATTCGGGGAGAACTCTGCAGCGAGGGCTGATTCTCTTCAGTGATGGATGGCTTGTTCAGGGCTGAGATTTTCCCTGCGGTGACTGTCTCTTCATCGATAGCGGGTCCTTCCTCTTTTGATGGCAGAGATGGCATGTTTGGTGTAAGAGAGCCTGACGCCCGATGGCTATTTTTGGAGTTTCGACAGTGGCGGTTTCAGGGTTTGCTGCAGTGGGAGTTTTGTCCATAGCCCCGCTTCTACTTAAGAGGTTTTGGGCCAGAGCTTTGAGGTTATCACTGGGGGCGTGTGGTGTTTTGGTTAACACTTTGAGGTCCTTTGGGGACATGTGGTGTTTGATTAACACTTTGAGGTCGTTTGGGGGCAAGCGGTTGCTTGTTTTTTCCCAGTTTGAATCTCTTAATGTAGTCTGCATGCTGGTTTTCAACTCTGGTGACATTCTGGTCTTCTAAGGACTGGTAGTTTTTATGTATTTGACCATGGAATATGGTCTAGAATTTGATACTTTTGTGATAGACTTTCTCATGTTATTCTTGTTATGGACAAAAAGATGTAAACAAATTATATTCACTAATATAATTGAGCAAATTTTCTATTGGAAAAAAAAACTAAAAAACAATTAAAAACATGTCAGAATAAGCACGAAATATATTTTAACCAAAGTATATATATATATGGATTCATATTACAAAAAGATTTTTTAACCGACCAAATCCTAGTTTTTTTCCAATAGAAAATTCCACATTATATTGATAATAATATAATCTTTTTACAAAATACATTTTTTCAGCGATGAAGAAAAAATGTTCCATATGAAGCGTCCATTACATATAACATAAAACTCTATATAATATAGATCAAAAGACCAACAAACTAACTATATCCTTTAACTACCAACGCCTACTACCGTATTGAAGGTAAACCCTAATATAATCTAAACTAAACCATTAATTGAACTAAAAAACAATAAAAGTTATGCCAAAAACAACATGAAATATATTTTAACCAAAATATTTACATATAGTGTCATGGTGTTTTTACATATATATATATATATATAGTGTCATGGTGCTTATAACAATCCCAAAATACATGTGACTAAGACCGATCTCAACATTATACTGTATGGAATAATTTTGAGAAACAAAATTTGTTTTTAAGCCTTAGACTACCCTTTGCCCTAAACTTAGAATGCATTGCCTACTCAAACACAAAGTGAGACTTAAACTTTGAATATGAAACACTTCTTATTTTGTGTAGAATCACATGTCAAATTTGTTAGGCAAGGGAAGCAAAACATAGCATAAACACAATTGGCACAGTGATTTACGTGGAAATTCAATGCGGGAAAAAAATACGATCAATGATATTCAGTATTCTTATTATTCAAGGGAGAATTACAATAGCCAAAAAATACTTACAACTATCCTCTCCTCAGAAGCTTTGTGCTCCACTGTATTGTATATTGCTCACACGCTTTACACACATTGCACTCTCACCTTTATGGGTATGCTCGTATATATAGCATCTCTCAAACAGTTAGACTAAGTAATTATAATTAAATTCATTAATTACACAATCTATTCACAAAAGAGTGCAAGCATACTCATTCATAATATAACTACATACATATACATGTAACTACATATAATCGCATGAAAAATTCCTTGACATGTTTCCACCAAAATTAACACTTGAAACCTTAACCCCTTCTCAATTGAACTTTAATCCTATACCTAAAATCAAACCTTGACCCTATACCTGAGTGCGTTGCATATGTCATCATGAAACATGTTGAGGAAAGTAACCACCCCAACTACATTAATGCAAATCAATGTGAACATGATGAACAAAGGAGAAGGGTAAGTTGTAAAGCACTAGCTCATGATCATGAAGGAGAAATGGCGACCTTGGGAACCAGGCGTTTACAGGACCCTTCCTTTACCACCTCCATCCTGAATTATAGAGCACACAAACCTTTACTGGGTGACGCCCACTGATCAGGGAGTTTCTATTTTGACTGTTTTCCGAATAGATTGGCCATCTAACCTCCCCGAGTTGGCGGTTTTCAGACCTCTGAGTTTGAGTCTCCAGACTTGCTTACAACAGTAGACTGTGCTTCGATGATAATTCCTTTTGTCTCTTAGTCCCGCTATAGATCTAAGCTTCCGTCTTCCCAGACTGACCTGGTCTCTCTAGACCATCATTGTTTTTTACAACCCGACAATCCCACTGTCCCTCTCATCCCACTGACTCGATCCTGCAGCCTCCATCACCAGTCATCCACAGTCCCTTGACTTTTTCGAGGGACCCCGCTTTCTCCACCATGTCACTATAATGGACGTTACAACAGACATTCTGATGAATCCTTCCGATGAGCAAATCTGGAAACAGGAAGGTTTATTCGATAAAGTGGACTCTTATGCTAAACGACAGTCATCCTTTTTAAATTATCCTTCTGCTCCTTCTGTTCCCACCGTGTCCCACACTGCACCAGCCCCTTCCCCTCTGGCTGTAACCGGGGTACAATCTGACCCAGACAGACCCCCCTCTTCCCAAGCTCCCCTCCAGGACTATCAAAAAGCCTCTTCGCCTACTAATAGAGCTCCTCACAGCCGAAAGGTGTGGAAAGATGCTAAAAATACAAAACGCTTGGTGTTGGGCGATGGAGTGGGTCTGGAGGACCTTTGCAGAATGTCTACCAGCTCACTGGTGGGGCGAGTTTCTTATAAAAGCTTAAGCAGTCAGCTAATGGAGGAGTGGATAAAGTTATTGTGGTTACCTCTTCTAGGCTACTCACCGGAGGTCCTCTTTCTTAAAAAAGGGTGGTTTTGTTTCATCTGTAAGTCACCTGATGACGCTTCTTTGTTACTTTCCTCATTTTGGACCTACTGGGGTAGCAGTATTATGTTGAAGAGATGGAGATTGGCCTTCAACCCTGATACCGACTACTTCCAACACAGACACCTCTGGGTCCTTCTCCTGGGCCTACCCTTACATCTCTGGAACGAAGGATCCCTATGAGCTATAGGAAACACTCTTGGCCGTTTTATTTCACTTGACGCTCAGTATCTAAATAGCCCTTTGAGAAAAATGGGCAGGGTTCTGGTCGAAATCGACATCACAACAGGGCTGCCGGAAAAGCTGGAAATAGTTTGGAGAGGACGGACTCATCAACAACCCCTAGACTACCTTGGGCTTCCTTTCCGCTGCAACTTTTGTCGGGAAACGGGCCATCTCCGACGCTCATGTCCTGGTAAGTCTTCGATTCACTGCTCTGAAGAGGAGGAGCTCCACCTGAACCCACCTAACTACCTGGACGTTGACCCTTCCCTTGCTTACTTGGATCCGAAACACGCTTTCAACCCTCCCTCTTCAGAGCAAGAGTTTTCACCGATCCTCAAACTAAGGCAACTCTGCCCGTCCCTCTTCCATTCCCTTTCGACACCTGAAAAAGAAGCCATAAAGAGCTACAGTTGGCTCTCTTCCCTTCCCAGCGCAAAGACTCCCCCCC
>ML787312.1:26320-57998 GCA_009831015.1 Picea engelmannii
TTTCTTCGGCTATTGAAGCTGGTACCTCAAACGTAAATCATATGGTTGCCAAGACCTTCGCTTGGTCACGTGGTATAGCTACCGATATCTCCCCTCTCCAAACTCGAAGCTCCAGAAAAAAGAAGATGGATGTACATAGCACTCAACAGTCTGTTTCTGACTTGCCCACTCTGGACAGTAAGGCCCTTAGAGCAATGAAGGCATTGTCACGATCAAAATAATGATCGTTCTCTCCTTGAACATTCGAGGGATCGGAGGCACCCTCAAGGCTGCCTCCTTCCGAATATTGCTGGCGCGAACTAAGCCCGATCTAATCTTTCTGCAAGAGACCCTCTCGGCCGATTATAAAGCTAGAGAGTTTGTCCATCAGTTCTGTCCTTCTTGGTTTACAACGGCAATGAGCTCCTTAGGTACTTCCAGAGGTTTGCTGGTGGCTTGGGACCCCAACCTTTTTGAGCTGAGACCCTCCCTGTCGTGTGGGGGTTTACTGTTACGCGGCTGCTGCTTAGTCACAAAACTGGATTTGGCTCTGCTCAACATCTACGGACCCTGCTCGGAAAGAACGCTCTTCTGGTCTCAACTGGCAGATAGCGGTATCCTTGCTATTCCAAACCTCATTGTCAGAGGAGATCTGAACATCTTCCTTGAGGCTGATGGAACTTGGGGAGGCGCTCACTTGCCGGAACCTACTGGAGCCCAATACATTGAGCTCTTTGCATCAAACAATCTCTTTGACATCAAACCGACCCGGTTATCCCCAACATGGCGTAATGGTAGGACAAGTCCGAATGCAATCGCCAGGAGACTGGATCACTTTCTTGTGGCAGGCGGTTTATTGGCTTCTACTGGTCATTCATCCTCGTGGGTGGAGTTCCCTTTCTTTTTCGACCATGCCCCAGTTCTTCTCCAGTTGAGACTTACGAAGCTGACCAGATCTTCCCCGTTCAAATTTAATCATTCTTGGCTCACTTCGGTGGATTACATCGCGCTCGTCCACTCGATTTGGATGGATCCGATTTTCACTTCCGAAGTTAATCCACAACATAGACTCGTGTGGAAACTTAAGGCCCTCAAGTCGAAGACTAGTTCTTGGTTCCACCGTAAACAAGTAGAGGATCAGGCCCGTTTGCTCTCGCTGGAGACGGAGATTTCCAATCTCTCACACAGTTCTATTTTTCCAGCCTGGTCGGTGGACGAGTCAAATAAACTCAAAGGTCTTGAAGCTACTAGAGCTTCCATTCTGCTTGTAGAGGAAATCGCGTGGAGGCTCCGAAGCCGCGCAACTTGGCTTAAGAGTGGAGATTCTAACTCCAAGTTTTTTCACAAGGTTGCTAGTTTCAATAAACCCAAAAAGTTGATCTGGACCATTAAGAGCGGAGGTCATGATGTTCGGGGGCAGGAGGCCCTAAAGGAGGAGGCCGTCACTCATTTTTCACAACTGTACAAAGCTCCCTGCGCGCACAGCCTCCGGGAAAAAGTTTCTACGGCCGGTCTCTTCCCTCAGTTAGTCACCGAAGTTGAAGTCGAGGCCCTCTTCAAGCCTGTCACACTTGCTGAGATTAAAGATATACTTTTTCACTTTAAAATTGAGAGGAGCCCAGGGACAGACGGTTAGACCTCAGAATTCTTTTGTTTTTTCTTCGACCTGGTAGGTGAGGAGCTCCTACAGATGGTGGAGGACACTCGTATCAAGGGCAAGATTGCTGGAGGTATTAATTCAAATTTCCTGGTCCTGATCCCGAAAGATATCAGTCCAACCTCCTTCAACGACTTCCGACCGATTTCCCTGTGCAATCTCATTTATAAGATTATATCCAAGGTAATCTCTAACAGAATTAAACCTTTTCTTGGAAGGAGTCTTTCTGCGGAACAATTGGGATTCTTGAAAGGCAGAAGAATTCAGGATGTTATTGGAGCAGCCCATGAATGCCTACACAACATCAAACAGAAAAATCTAAAAGCCCTGGTCATGAAACTGGACCTCAAAAAAGATTTTGACTGCATTGATTGGGATTTTCTAAGACTAATCCTTCACGTCGTGGGATTCGGAGACAAGTTTATTAATTGGACTCTATCTTGCGTTACTAGCGCCCATTTCACAGTGATGATCAATGGTGAACCCATTAACTTCTTCAGAAGCGAGAGGGGACTACGTCAGGGCTGCCCACTCTCCCCTTACCTCTTCATCTTGATAATGGAAGGCCTTAGTATTCTACTCTCCAAAAGCTTCGCTGAGCATCAAATCTCGGGCATTAAGGTATCAAATATCATTAAGATTGTCCATTTGATGTTCGTAGATGATGTACTTCTAATGTCTAAAGGTGATCCTGAGGAATGGTGAATCATTCTAGAGATGCTCCAACAATTTTGCTCGATCTCCGGTTTATCCATCAACCTCGACAAATCCTCAGTCCACTACTGGGGTCTATCTGATACTGAATTGCTCACTCTTAAAGATGCCCTCCCTCTCACTTTTAAGAATCTAAATGAAGGCTTCATTTATTTGGGTTTCCAGATGAAAATGGGAGCCACATCCCCTGGCGACTGGAGTTGGTTGGTGGCTACTTTTGAAAGAAAAATTGGATTCTGGTGTAACAAATCGCTGTCTTTGGGCGGAAGGCTTATCCTGGTTAAAGCAGTTCTTGAAAGCCTGGCTGTCTATTGGATGATGCTGGAGCGGATCCCTTCAAAGATTATTACTACTCTTCGTAGATTAGCTTTTAACTTCCTGTGGAGTGGACAAGCAGACAAACACCGTATCCATCTTTGTAGCTGGCAGTCCCTGTCACAACCTCGGAGAGCAGGGGGGTGGGGACTCAAAAATCTCTCCACTTTCAATGTGGCCCTCCTGGCCAGCACTTTCTGGAGAGCTGTCTCACATAACAGTATTTGGCATCAAATCATCATTGATAAGTATCTGGACTCCAAGCCGCTCCTCCATTGGCTCCGCAAACCTTCTTTTCAGCTGAAGAGGGCCTCGCCTTTCTGGAAAGGTCTGGTGGCTTCTTCCCAGGTTATCCTCCACTGGCTCAGATGGAGGCTGGGCGAGGGTAAAGACATTCAAATCGGTAGGGATTTGATTCTTGGTCTGGGGGACCGTTCTCTTCTCTCGCCCCCGATGAGACTCCACCTACTGTCTCTTCACATCACTGCCCTCGCCCAGATCAGAGTCTTGACAGGTACGTCCCCTCTGTCGAATGATTGGATGACTAGCAGGAATCTCTCCCTTGGAGAACCATTGGCCTCAGAGTGGAATCGTTTCATCGCTGCTCTTAAAAGCGCAGGGATTTCGCTGTCTGCCGATACGGATGCTCTTCTGTGGGCCGACGGTGATGCTACAGGATCCATAACTGTGAAAAATATATATGTCGCCTTACAACATCAGATTATCTCTCAAGTTGAGTTGCCGTGGATCCAACAGCTTTGGAACTAGAAAGTGCCCCTCAAGCTGAAATTATTTACCTGGCTGGTTGGCAAAGGTAAAATTCTTACTTGGGAAGCGCTACAAAGGCGAGGCTGGGAGGGGCCGGGGATCTGCACACTCTGCAAACTTGCCCCCGAGGACCTGCAGCACCTCTTCATTCACTGTTCGTTTTCTCAAGAGATCTGGAACTGATTGATAAAGCATTTTACCATTCCTATTGACTGTTTCTCCTCTTGGACCTCTCACAAATCGGCCCCTCCTAGTCTGGCGGTTCACATCATCTGGCAAATTTGGTAAGAGAGAAATCAGGTGCTCTTTGAGGACAGCCAGCCTTCTGTGCTGAAGTTCTTCCATAAGCTTCTGATATCCTTCAACTGGCAACCGACCACGATCAGATGCCTTCCTCTTCGAGCTTTTGATTTTGATTTGGCCGAGGGACACACCATTGCTTTTTTCGACGGTGCTGCTCAGTTAAGTGGCTCTTGTTGCGGGGCTGGAGGCACTTTCAAAACCCATCCGTCAAGAACCACTAACTGGTTCATCAACTGTGGCATCGGTACAAATACAAAAGCAGAGCTCATGGGCTTATGGGCCACGCTCACTCTCGCTGCCTTTTGGTCTATCGACGGCTTACACGTCCTGGGTGACTCGAGAGTTATTATTGACTGGATATCTAATAAGTGCAAGCTTCACTCCATCCATTTAGAAGGCTGGATGCAAAAATCGAGAGAACTTTCTTTGCGCTTCTCCGACATCAACTTTCTCCACGCTCCCCGCACACACAACAGGGCAGCTGATGCTCTCTCAAAAAGGGCCCTAACTGAAGTGGTAGGGAGGCTCTCGGTTTACCACTGCGATAGAGGGATCGAGAGTCCCATTTCCTCTATAAATATCTTTGAATGATGCTGCCTGCCTCCCTTTGCAGCAACACTTAGTAATGGGGAAGTCTTCGTCTATCGACATCAGATACAATCTTACCCAAACAGGGCCAGCCTAGTTCCTTCGAGCTTGATGATTATAGATTGTATGAGTCCTTAATGAGAGTGCAATCTGACCTCAAAATTGTTTGGCAATTCTACATGTAAATGAATTTATACGCTATATAAATTCGAAAAAAAAAAATTGGAAAAAAGAAGAAGTTGTAAAGCACTAAAAAGTTACATAACATTAAATATGTGATGGAATAATTTTACCTAAAAAGTTAATTAAATTTATATCACATCAATCAATAATATTTGAAATAATTTATAATATTTTTAAATAAAAATGAAATTAACTACAATTTTAATCAAACTTATATCACATCAATCAATAAATTTATTATAATTTTAATTAAAAATAAATAATTTATCGAACTTTCTTTCTCCCATAATTGATTACAATATTATTACTAACAATAAAGTTTTACCATGATTGATTACAATATTATTACTATGTAAAAAGCAATACACTTAATAATATTAAATAAATTATTTTATTAGTTGTCTGAATGAACATTATTCGTTTTATATAATATATATTTTATATTCGTGAATATTTGGTGGATATATATCATGAATTAGACCTTCTTATCTTCGTTATGGTTGGACGGACGCCGAAGAGAACTCCAAAAACATTAAGGATTTATTCATATGTCCATTTTCAAGCCATAAAATTATTATTATCAATAATGTTGATAATGTTTATATAGAGTCATAAAATTATTATTATTAATAATGTTACAGTAATAAAAGGCTTTTATTAAAGTATCTAAAATTGTTTTTAAATCAAGTCATAATTATTATTGATTCAAGCGAGGATGATATAAAGATGTTCGATCTTGACTAAACTATTGGGGAGTTATGGAAGAAATCATTTTGTAGAATAAAGATACTATTAAAAAAAACGTCAAATCAAAATTTAAGATAAAAATGTGGTGTGATAAAGAGTTAGAAGAAAAAAGAAAATTAAGGTATTATAAAGATGTAATGAACCCTAATCTAGCAAATCAAAATTATCTATCTGTTTTGCCAAGTGTAAAGAAAAAAATAAGCATTGCTAAAATAAGAACAAATTCTCACGAGCTCCATAGTGAAACTTGGTATTGGTCAATTCCTAAAACGCCATGGGATGAAAGAGTGTGTCACTTTTGTGACACTAAGAAGGTTGAAGATGAAAAGCACTTTCTCTTAGATTGTCTAGCCTATACCCATATTAGATCTCATTTTCAAAATATTGATCACACTACCAACCTTCCTAACCTCTTAACTCGACAAAAGTATGGTGATCTTGGAAAACTTCTCTTAATGCTTTTCGAGCACAGAAACAAAATTCTAAAGAATCACAAGTATTCACTTACCTTCTTAAGGTCCGATAAACCAATTAGGTCTTAGTGGACGTTAATCATCATCATCATCATTATCATTATTAATTATCATTAATATGTTATATGTTATTTTTAGAAGTTGTAATTTTTATCAAATTATTTATTTAATATCATATATTTTAAATAAAATTGAAAATATTACTTTTTAATATTTTATTAATTTAATTTGTTATAATTAAAAAATACTAATTTTAAATATTTAACAAAAACATTTTTAATTTTAAATGTTATATCAAATAAAATAATTTTATAGATAAAATTGAAAAAATTATATATTTTTAACATAACTTTATTAATTTCATTTATATAAATAACAATATTTAACATTATTTTCTTTACCATAATGATTCATATACAAATAAAAGTTAAAATATAATGATTAAAAATATATTGAAAAGATTAATCCTAAAACAACAATATACACTATATAGATATGTATTAAAACAACAATATACAATATATAGATATGTATTATTAATGCATTTGAAACATTCAAAACATTATATATATATATATATATATATATATATATATATATATATATATTAAAACAACAATATACAATATATATCTATATATTATTAATGCATTCGAAATATTCAAAACATTACAAATATAATTTATTGATATATTGATATGAATTATTAATGTAGTTAAAATATTCAAAATATTATAAATATAATCCATTAATAATAAGTTAAATTGGACAGTTTTTTTAATGATATCTTAAAACTTATCGATAATGTATAATATGTCAATTCTTCATTTTAAGTGCATCTTCATTTAAGGAAGTATATTTTTGTCTTGAACATTATTTCTGACTTTTCTATCTTTATAAGTTGTCCAAAGTGATCTTTTCCAAACAACATTTTCAATGGTGGTTGAAGCTCCTTTTATATTTTTGTCACATATACTGCACTAAAATATCATGTGTTATCACATAAAAATGACCCACTTAAGACCAAAATCATAGGTGTACTAAAATAATCCAACAATAGTATGAGTATCACGACTTTTACACTCTATCCCCTTTAATTAACTTTAGGAACACTTTTCCTAATGTTAATTTCACTCATAAAGCCATAAAAACCCACTTTTACATAATATCCCTTTTAATTAACTTTATGAACCATTTCCCTTAAGTTAATCCCACTTAATTAAGTCATAAACCCTTTTTATGACTTACCCTCCTATTTTTAATATTAAAAGGGAAAAATATGAGAAAATCTCCATTTCACTCTCGTTTTTCACTCTCTCATTCCTCTTGCTCCTTTACCCCTTTGCCACTGAAACCCTAGTTTCTTGAGCACACTATTGCAACCATCTACAACCAAAGGAGAGAGCAGCTACAACCACACACATAGGAAAGCAAAGAACCCTCCCAAGGAGAGGCCTCTAGAAGATCAACACCTTCAATAGTTCGCTGCATGTGTAAATGTACAACTACTTCGGTTAGGTAATGGAAGAATTCTTTGATTTGATTGATGTTCTTGTATATTTCTTTGTTGCATTTCTTTTATTTTATGAAGAATATCATGAATCTCAGGTATAATATGTCCATGGAAAGCTAGGGTTTTTAGTTTTCTAACTCATTTGTTTGTAATCTTGTAGCAACCACAAGGTTTTGAAATTTTCTCACTCTATTTGCCGATTTGCACCAACAAAATGACGACTCCATTAAGGATCTAAACCAATCTCAAGATTATTGGTTGTGGGTGTGTGGTAAAAGGTTTATTTTCAGTTTTTTTGGGTTTTTTACGAGTTTTTTAGGGCTTTCTGACCTCTTGTAGCTTCCTATTTTGTGCTTGTAGGTAATAGGGGCCAAAAACTACTCAGGAATCCTGCAGAGTTGAGCTCACAAGCACCGAAGACCCCCCAAGGACTGTTGAAATTTTGGTATGCTCGTTTAACCATAAACAATGTCACATCATTGTCACCCAACCATAAGCATTCACATATGCCACCACTGAGCACATTAACCTTTACTTAGAATAATTCTGGCAAGCCTACTCCAGAACCAACAAATAAACCCTAGATGCTAACTGCAACAAAAAGTCAAGATAAGTAGAGCGTTCCTTCTCCAAGGGTAGCGCACAAGAGAGAGAGTCTTCATATCCACAGAACAAGTACCATACACAATTGCAACAACTACAACTGCACTACTCTCTCAAACTTGCACCATACATAACAAGACTATCACCAAGAGTATCACCAAGAATGTCACTGAGAGAATCACCAAGAGAGAGACCAAGACCAAGAGATGACCATGCACCCTTATCCCTCCTTGTCGCTGCAATTGCAGCTATAACTTCATCCCTTCACAAGACTTGCACTCTGACTAGGTGTACAAATGAGCTAAAACATCTTCTATTTATATTAATATGTCCAATGAATTTTCTAGCTGGGCCGACCTGACTTTCTGGTAATTATATTTTTTGTTTATCTTTTTCCTATGAAGCCGACTTGTATTTCTGGAAGATAATATTCTAACATTATTTATTCTGCTTGGCTGACTTGTCTTTTTGGGTTTCCACACATATGTTTAATGGTTCACTTGCTTCCAGAATATTCTATTCTAAGTCATAGGTTACACGTGGAGGTTAATACCTCCCGTAGCTACCAAAACATCAACACTCCCTCTTATCTAGGAATGTATTAACTAAGATGTTCTTTATGTAGTGATTTCAAACACATCCATCCATCTCAAATGGCATGGGCAAGACTCACATGGTCTTGTAGACCAATCTACATGTAGCATACCAGCCTGCGTTGGAGTACCAACCTACAATGAGGTAGCATACCAACCTGTGTTGGAATACCAACCTGCGCTGGGGTAGCATACCAACCCGCGTTGGAGTACCAACCTGCGCTGGGGTGGCATATCATCATGTGTTGGAGTACCAAACTCCGTTGGGGTAGCATACCAACCTGCGTTGGAGTACCAACCTGCATTGGGGTAGCATACCAACCTGTGTTGGAGTACCAACCTACGTTGAAGTATCTCCCACTACTGGGGATCACATCACTTTTCGATACTGGGGAATACATCAATTCTCACTACTCGAGAAAAACATTTTGACCACTCCAAGTTTGTCCCCGACAGAGGCTTAGTCAACATATCTACTACATGTTCGTCGGTAGCAATATACTGGAGCAAGTGTCTCGTCATAGTCTTCTCCCTCTTGCTAAGAGAATCCTCTGAACACAAATCAGGCTTTGTACATCTATAGGCTATTTATTTGCAACATGCTTGATCTTGTAGATAAACCTGGAAGTCACCACTGACTTCCCTTCTGGTCTTGGAACCAAGGAAAAGATATATATCCCAGTTCTTTTAACTAGCTTCCTCTTTAATCATTGTACCAAAGTCTATTGAAGCAACAGAATCTTCCCATAAGATCTCATATCTCCTCGAAGCCTCTAAATCTTCGATCTATCCTTCTCAACCCATGGCATCTGTCAGTCAGTCCTGGAAGACGTCTCTCTCTTCCATATGAATCTGAAATTCTCTGAATCTCCATTCTCCCTCTGAAGCTTGACTCCCTCTGACTCTGTATAATAGTCATAACCATCTTCTCCCTCTGTGTGTGATTATTTCCTCCGAAGTCTCCAATGAATGGTCATGGGGAAGCTACTCCTCCCTACTAGATCGTGAGGGCTAATTCCCTCTGAGATAGTACTCAGTGGGGTCACCTACCTCACCACTGATGGAGCCATCTTCTCCTCGTGATATGGCTCATCAATGTTGTATCCTGCAATGTTTCATGGGACCACACATGTCTTTTCTTGGTTACTGCAACGATTTTGGGTAGGCCCTTATAGCTCTACTAACTCTTCTTGATGATTCGAAGAGTGATCAACTGCACTAGAGGGATTTTTTCGGTCATATTTGGAGCCTTCTGGTCCTTACAATCAATCTCCATATGAGATACTTTGTATCTCGCATAAGTACTCTTCTTTGTCTTCTTCTTCTTTGGTACATGGATGTATACAGTCATGTATACAACTTCTTATCTGGATAGTCTGATCCATGTCTCAAACTAGATACCATCGAATATGTTGTCTCTTGCAACTGTCACTATATCTTCCCTCGGAGTTATCACATGTGACCTGCCCGGAACAAGGACAACAAAGGGAAAAATAATAGACAAGAATAATACTCTTGTAATAATAAAAACAAGAACGAGAACAATAATCGCAATAGCTCCTTCTCAAAGCTATTGCTTGTGACCTGCCTGGAACAATAACCAAAATAAAAATACAATAATAAGAAATAGGAACAACACTCTTCTAGTGTTGTGATCAATCATTCCTCCATGGTAACCTGCCCGGAACAAGAAAACAAGAACACAAAGTATAATAGCATTTTTATAAGAACATATCTATGTCAACAAGAATAAAAAGACAATCTCATGGTAATCATCATATTATTACCAAGGTGACCTTCCTAGAAGCAAAACAAGAAGTATCTCCTAGAAGAGATGTTAGTTCATCTTGCGACCAAGTACAATAAGCATTTATATCAATAATACTCACATGCTGCCAAGTATTCATTGTATTTAGCAGTAATAAAACCTTTCAATGATTGTTGTCACAACTAATAATGTAGCAATCATTAAACTTGATATGTGCAAAATGGAAACTTATTAATTTAATCAAGCAAACCTGGAACCTGGAGTCTTATCTTCAAGAATGAGTTTTGTTGATTTTCTTCCAAGTCTCCTTCACTCAAGATGACAAGTATTCTCTTCAACAATTCCCCTATACTTAAGACAAAATGCTTTCTTGACAGAAATTTGAGTTAGAGAATATAATGCAAATAAACTCTAAAATCTCAACCTTAATTAATCTAATACTTTGACTAGAGTCATCTTATAAATTTAACTTTGAACAGAGGTTACTATAACTTCAATAAATCAAAATACAACTAGATGTTCATAAGATTACAATAATGCCATAACAACTAGAGGCATATGAAAACAATCAAACCTGAAGTGTGTTGTTCATTTGAATGTGTTGGGTCTAAGATTCCTCTGGATCTATGATTATAAGAGATCCCTTCTCCTTCAATCACACTCAAAATATCGATACAGTTTAAATATATATAAGTACATACCTCTGACAACATCGGCAGGTAGTGGCACCATTCGACAACAACGACAAGAAATGACGAACCTTAAAACTTCAAAGGTGCTCCAAATTGTAATCTAAAGGTAGCTGAAGATGTGTAAGGCACACTAGGAAAACCAAAAATTAGTCCCAACACTTCACATAAACTTTCAATGCAACTGGTACTGCAACTAGTGTTGGCACGACAATTGGTGTTGCAACTGGCACTGCAAATGGTGCTGCAACTGGCACTATAATTGGTTCTGGAACTGGCACTATAATTGGTTCTGCAACTGGCACTACAAGTGTTGCAAATGGCACTACAACTGACACTGTAACTGGTGTTGCAACTAGCACTGCAACTGGTGTTGCAACTGGCATGAAACAACTGGCATGAAGGAATTGGCGCTACAACTGCAACTGGCACTATAGACCTAGGGTTTTATGAGGAAACCTTAATTTCTCAACTTCAAAAATTTGTAGATCTGATCTAGGGAAGAGATGTGCCCTACTTAGGAGACCTTCTCAGTGAGTTTAGTAAGTGCTAAATGAGTTTGACAATGGGGGAAACTGAGGATCTTTCTTCCAATGGTTAGACTGTTACGAAGGAAATCAGCTCTGATACCATGTTGAAATTTTGGTATGCTCGTTTAACCATAGACAATGTCACATCATTGTCACCCAACCATAGGCATTCACATATGCCACCCCCGAGCACACTAACCTTTACTTAAAATAATTATGGCAAGCCTACTCCAGAACCAATAAATAAACCATAGTTGCTAACTACAACAACAACTCAAGACAAGTAGAGTGCTCTGTCTCCAAGGGTAGAGCAAAAGAGAGAGAGAGTCTCCATATCCATAGAACAAGTACCATACAGAACTACAACAACTGCAACTGCACTACTCTCTCAGACTTGTGTTATACTTAGCAAGAATATCAACAAGAGTATCAGCAAGAGAATCACCAAGAATGTCACCAAGAGAGAGACCAAGACCAAGAGATGACCATACACCCTTATTCCTCCTTGTAGCTGCAGTTGCAGCTGCAGCTGCAGCTCTCCACGAGACTTACGCTCTGACTGGGTGTACAAATGAGCTAAAACGTCCTCTATTTATATTAATCTATCCAATGATTTTTTTGGCTAGGCCGACCTGACTTTCTAGTAATTATATTTTTTGTTTATCTTTTTCTTGTGGAGCCGACTTGTATTTTTGGAAGATAATATTCTAATATTATTTATTTTGCTAGGCCGACTTTGTCTTCTAGGGTTTCCACACATTTATTTAATGGCTCACTTACTTCCAAAATCTTCTATTCTAAGTCATAGGTTACACGTGGAGGTTAATACCTCCTGTAGCTACCAAAATATCAACAAGGAGCAATGCACTTACTAGGTTCAATAGGTGTGTTGACCAATGCATCAACACGGACAATTTTTTGCATTGGCCAACATAGTAAATAGGGTACCTTTTTACAAAGGCCAACATACTTTCCAAGGTAAGTTTCTGCAGGGGCCCAAAACTCAGTTTTTTCAAGTTTTTCACACTTTTTTGTATTTGTTACATTGTTGTTTAGGACCTGTAGATGCTCAATTAACTTCTAGTTTGTAGGTTTGTTTCTAAATCCTTAAAAATCTAGAGGATTGAGAAACAAACGCCCAAGGATTTCAATAACTTTCCTTCAAAATATTTTTGAGGGTTTGGCTCTCTATTTTTTCTTTGCAAATAGGTTGTAGCTTTGCATTCTCTTAATTAATTACACTTATATGTTTCTTTCTTGAATTAGTTTCATTTTAATTTGAAAAAAATCAAACTACAAGCAGGGGCATATAGCTAGTTGCATTGCATTTTTTTAGTTTTCTATTATAGAAATAAGCAATTCTCTTTTGCTAGTACAAAATGCATATATATAATTAAGATTTGTTTAAAACCCTAAGTGAAAAAGAAAAAGCCACTTAAGACCCCTAATTTTTTCTTGACGATATGGCTTTTTCTCTTTAGTAGATATGATTGCATGTAGAATTGTTTTAAAATAATTTTCCAGTTTAGAAATCTAAATTTTTATGCAAGTTATTTCTATTTCTATTTTAATTAAAGGAAAAATCAACATTTAGCATTTTAGTTAGATTAGATTACTTGCATATTTATTTAGATTTTAGTTTCAATGCCATTTCTTTTTTAAGCACTTCTTTTTAGCAATTTCATTTCAACATTTTAATTTTGCTTACACCACAAAAGCACACATTAAGTTATATGCTTGGTTCATGACGCCAAGCTCATCCTTGAAATAAATTAATTAAATTAACACACATTTAGTCCCCCTTGGCACCAAAAAGAAATTTGTAGTTAAGTTAGGGTCTAAGGAATAGGAATCCAAATAATTCTCCTTAGTCACTTATATCTAAGACATAGAAATTGATTTTTTAGAGAGCCAAAATGCTTTTTATCAGATATGGTCTTAATCCGTTTGGTAACATGTACACTTTTAGAGTAGATAATGCCAAGGTATGGACCGGAGATGTGATTGTGACTCCTTGCTCTTCCACTACTGAAGATCCCTAAACTGTGTGATTTCAACACGAAGGCAATGTATCTTGTTACACATGTCTGTGAAGAGGTAGTTTAGTGATCAATCTTAGCTATTTTTACCTAGGTGGCTCTTGCAGGAGGGAGGGCACCTGAGACAAATTTTGACAGGCCTTTGGGAGCTCTCACTATCCATGTCCCCGTAGTTATAACTATCTTTCACACCTTCACTCAGCTATGCAAGGGACCTCATTTGCCCTTGTTGTTAGTTGTTTAAAAGGCTCCCATCCATAGTCTAGGTTTTTTTTCTGCTTTTGGTTGATCTTTTATGCTAGAGTATTTTTCTTTTTATAGGATGGAACTACTTGTATCATGCCTTCTTCACTTTTCAGATAAACTTGAAACCACTTATGCACCACCTGAGCATGTAGTGTGTGTATTTGATTAAGTAATTGTTTAATTCATCTCTTCTTTTCTTTAGCCTTTTGATTAAATTTTTGCTTAGAGAGATATTTACCTTGAGACACCATAGCTTTTCATAGGAAACCGACTCATAGACTGCAATGCCTTTGACCTGAGTTCTCCATTAAACATAGTATCCTCTCTACTCGACGAAACAAGGTCCCCCACCCTAATCCACCTTCAAATTCTATCTCATCTGACTTGGAACTCGCCTCCCCATTGAGGGATACTAGTATATCCATTTTCAGGCCCACTTCCCCTATTAAATCATTCATCCCCTTTTAACCCAAGTTTCATTATAATGGGAGCTAACCCAAGACCCAACACTGAGCTATCTCAACCATTGGTATGGCCTGTAACTCTTTAATACATTGATAAAGGCTTATGAAGATATGTTGGATTGCCATAACTCCTTTAACTATTAGGTAAGAGCTGCCCAACATAAATCGTGTTAGAATGTGACAATTATTGCATCGTATAAATATTTATCTCGGTGAGGAGATAAAGCATTCTAAAAGGGCTACGTACTTGGTGTTCACACTCTTTTTTAACTATGGACCCTAATAAAAGCTTTATAAGTGAAAAGGTTACATACTTGGGATTGAAGGTAGAATGGAATTTTAATGTAATATTATGATAATGTAAAGATAGTTTATTCACAATGTCGGCATTGAAGTTAAAAGGTTATTATTATATTAATTCAAATCTTTAAAGCTTTATAAGTGAAAAGTTTACATACTTGGGATTGAAGGTAGAATGGAATTTTAATGTAGTATTATGATAATGTAAAGATAGTTTATTCACAATGTCGGCATTGAAGTAAAAAGGTCATTATTATATTAATTCAAATCTTTAAAATTAATGTTCATATTGGTATAGATTTTGGTATAAGTAATGTTTTATAATTTTAATAAAAACTTTATAAATGAAAAGGTTACGTACTTGGATTGAAGGTAGAATGGAATTTAATTGTAATATTATAATTCAAAAATCTTTAAATGTTAAAGATTTTGATATAAGTAATGTTTAATAATCTTAATAAATGCTTTATAAGTGAAAAGGTTATATACTTGGGATTGAAGGTAAAATGTAATTTTAATGTAATATTATAATTCAAAAATCTTTAAAGTTTAAAGTTAATGTTCATATTGATAAAGATTTTGGTATAAGTAATGTTTTATAATCTTAATAAAAGCTTTACAAGTAAAAGGTTACATACTTGGGATTGAAGGTGGAATGGAATTTTAATGTAATATTATGATAATGTAAAAATGTAATTTTAATGTAATATTATAATTCAAAAATCTTTAAAGTTTAAAGTTAATGTTCATATTGGTAAAGATTTTGGTATAAGTAATGTTTTATAATCTTAATAAAAGCTTTACAAGTAAAAGGTCACATACTTGGGATTGAAGGTAGAATTGAATTTTAATGTAATATTATGATAATGTAAAGATAGTTTATTCACAATGTTGGGTATTGAAGTAAAATTATTATTATATTAATTA
This sequence comes from Picea engelmannii, assembly GCA_009831015.1. Lineage (NCBI taxonomy): Eukaryota > Viridiplantae > Streptophyta > Pinopsida > Pinales > Pinaceae > Picea > Picea engelmannii. The sequence continues at coordinate 41,720 of ML787312.1, forward strand.
AAAATCTTTAAAGTTAATGTTTATATTAGTAAAGATTTTGGTATAAGTAATGTTTTGGTATAAGTAATATTATTAAGTGTGGTATTGAAGTAAAATGATTATTATATTAATTCAAAAATATTTAAAGTTAATGTTTATATTGGTAAAGATTTTGGTAAAAGTAATGTTTTATAATCTTAATAATTTAGGTGGGTGATTAAGATTTTGGTATAAGTAATGTTTTATAATCTTAATAACTTAGGTGGGTGACTAAGGTGACTAACTTTGTTTTCATTTTCTCATACTAGTATGTAGTTTGTAACTTTGTCAAACGATCTCATATATCCAAAATTAGATATAGCCCTAAATTTTTCCATTGTTTCATATGTCCAAGCCCAGATATACTCGTGAATTTTGTCTACTATCTCGTATGTCCAAGCATATGAGTGTCTCATACACAATCTTGCACCCAAAATAGATTTTGTAAGCTTTCTTGGGGTCCACATTCTTTTCGCCACCTCGGCATCTAAGTTTTGCTTATTAAATTTGTGTAAAGTGTTTTTACCACTATTTAAATCACATAATTTGATTGTTATTGTAACTCTATATTTCTTCTTATACTAATGATGTACTTCAATTTGGGAGAGTAGCGATCTACGACCAAGTATGGGGGAGATGTTGTCTATACTAATGATGTACTTCATTCTGGGAGAGTAGCAATCTATGACCAAGTATGGGGGATATGTTGTCTATACTAATTATACTTCATTATGGGAGAGTAGCAATCTACGACCAATTATGGGGAGATGTTGTCACTTAACGTTATGTGACAAAAATAAAATAAAATAAGATAAAATAAAGAACTAGGTATATTTACATGACAACATCTAAAAAATTAAATCAACATAGATGCATCTTAAACTCAAATCTATTAAGCAATGAGGGGGATCAAATGTCTTACGTTGTAATTTTTTTTATCCTTCTCGGTATTTGATAAAGTTTAAAATGGATCTACGCTGACAACAAGATTATATATTACATGGTTTTTAAATGAATAACAAAAAATATTATTATGCATTTATTTTAGGTCAAAAATTATATTTTATTTACAGATAAATTACATAATTTTCAAAATTCATTATATTAAAAATTAGGTATAGATAAAAAATGTATTTTAGGTTGAAAATTATTTTAGGTCGAATCTTGAAAAACCAAACCTAAGACTATGATAAGTGGATTGAAGTTGAACCATAGTAAGGAAGACAAATTGGACAATCCAAGTTATTTACTTACTCAACTAACTAAAACCCTAGCAATGCTAAGACTCTAAACAAAATTATGGACAAATATATGAATTACGCATTACACAGTCGCACTTATTTTAGTTTTTTTTTTCTTTTTTTGAAAATAACAATGATACAAAGTATATATCTAGATTCATATTACAAGGAAATTATTTTGACGCCCTCGACCTTATCCTTTTTCCAACAGAAAAATTGCTCATTTATATTTATAATATAATTGTGTACACCTGTCATCATATATTTTCCATACATATTCAACCCTCCGATAATACTGAAAGTTTTTTAAAAGACAGGATTTGTCTCTGGTCAATTCTTTCAGTACACAAAAATTGAAATGAGTCAACGAGTATCCCATTACAATAAAAAAGAAAACTATAGTATAATTATGATATTCACCTATACAAAAATGATTTCCTTTCAGAAAAAATAAAACTATCTTCTTTCTCTTTTGTCTGTGGTATACCAAACATAAATCTTTATGCTAAAAAATATTTCAAATGAGGGTAGGGCCCTCATTTCCATCTACCCAAAGATTGTATTCGATTTTCCCTTCGGTCTTCAACAAAGCCTTCTTTGAGTGGGAATGTGCCTCCTTGTTTAGTTCTCTATATATATGTGACTATCTGATCTCCCTGAAATATTTTTTGAGCTCTCTAATCCTGTCCTTCCAGCCCACAAGTGAGGCAACCTGTAATTTCCCCTTGCCATTCAACCAGTTAATGATAATCTTTGAATCGCCAAATACCAGAAGGGCTGTAATATTCAAGCACATTACCAAAATATGGGTATCCCATGCTCCTAGCAGCGTTGCCCTAGTGTTTGTCCCTGGGCCGCAATTGTATGTCCATTTATAAACTAAATTTTCACGTATCCTGATCAGTCCCCCTGCCCCACTCTTGTGCCCATTTATATGCACTGCTCCATCGAATCAAGCAGTTGTGGGAATACAATATCTAGGAATCTGAACATTTCTTGGGATAGCCTTCTTCTGAGAAACTGTCAAATTTGCTAAGTTTCCAAGTATTTTGTATACAACCAAAAAGATAAAAGGATTCCTATCTTCAAAGATTTTCTTATTTCGCTCCAACCAAACATACCAGCACACTAAGGTGGGGAGAGTGATGTGAGTTCTCTCCTTTCTAACCCGGTTTTCGTAGCAAGCATTTATAGTGCTTCCTTCCCAAGATGTATTTATATGTAGATCTCCTTTTATCCTATTCCATACATCCTGTATGAAACTGCACTTAACAAAAATATGTACCACAGATTTTTCTTCATTGGAGCGCAAATGGAAAATATTGGGACCTTCCCAACCTTTTCTTTGTAAAGTATCCCAAGTTAGAATTTTATTCTTTGTAGTTAACCAAGTGAAAAGTCTAATTTTTTGAGCGATATCCCAAGTCCACATATGTCTCTTACAACCCCCAATTACCTACTGCCACATCTTTTTTGATATCACACAATAGACGTTTTTTGCAGTTAGGATACCTGATTTATCTCCCCCTATCTAAATAATCTCATCATCATAATTTTTTAGTTGCACTCCCACTCCAATTAGCTCACTGCAATATCCATCCCATTCCGATGCCAGATTACCTCTGAGACCGATCTCCTCACTAGATATCCAGTTTTTAGAAATAAAACCAGGTCTGCAGGGATGATTTTAGGGGCTAAATTTCGCTCATGGGATAATTTTCCATGGTTTTTCCAAAAATGAGATTCACTATTTTAAAAATGATTCGTCTAAATTCTATAGGATAAAACTATTTTACCTCAAAAATAGCCAAAAATTTATAAAAACTATATAAAATAGTTAGAAGCTTGAATATTTTTACAAAAATATCGCCAAACATTTATAGTTGACATATGAAGGATTAGTAAGATTCGCCAAGGTTTCTACATCTTAAAATAAATTTCCATCCTTAAAATCATCCCTGGTCTGCTTTTACCTTTAGCTTGGTAGAGATACATCATGTTTTTTTCTTTCAACATTGGTATAAGCTGTAGAGATAAAAAGGAGGATTTCCCCAACACCAAATGCTATCCATTCCAATCATAACCGAATGCTCTTGACCTTATCCTACTACCATATTGCACGTAAACTCTAATATAATTTAAGCTAAGCCGTTAATTCAACTAAAAAACAATTAGAACCATGTCAGAATAAACACGAAATATATTTTAACCAAAGTATTTTAATAAATATATATATATATATATATATATATATATATTCATATTACAAAATTATTTTGACGCCCTTGACTTTATCCTACTACCATATTGCAGGTAAACTCTAATATAATTTAAGCTAAACCGTTATTTCAACTAAAAAACCATTAGAACCATGTCAAATAAACACAAAATATATTTTAACTAAAGTATTTTAATATATATAGATTCATATTACAAAGAGATTTTTTTAACCGACCAAACCCTAGCCTACTACCATATTGAAGATTTCAACCAAAGTTTTTTAATATATATATGGATTCATATTACAAAGAGATTTTTTTAACCGATCAAACCCTATCTTTTTTTCAATAGAAAATTCGCTCAAAATTACATTAGATTATAATTTGTTTTACATCTTCAAGGATCCTTAATCAATAACTGATTCCTGCCGATCCATATAGATACAATCTAGCACAAAAAATGTCCACCTTAGCCATTACAAAATAAATGCTATCCAAAAAAGGAAACATTACAATAACACTATGCATAGGCAGACAATATTATGAAGTTCATCTCTTCAAAATATCTAAAATACTTTCTGACTCCAATCCAACACTCTGACCAGTCTCAAAAAGGAGGAATTAAAACACATCTATATGAATTGTAGGGCCCGATGTCCGTCCTTCCCATGGGAAATAAGATAATCCTCCTTTCAGCTCCAAGATGGCATGCTTTGATAATCGATTTGCCTCCTTATTGAATTCCATGTAGATATGATGAAAGAAGATACCTTGAAATGATGTAGACAGTTCCAATTTTTTGCGCTTCCATCCTTCAATGGCAGTGGACTGAAGTTTTCCTTTATGGTTTAGCCAATCAATAACCACCTTGGAGTCCTCCAAAATCTGTATTTTTTGTATATTCAAGTGTTTTTCTAATGTGAGAGTGGCCCAAGCTCCCATAAGCTCAGCTTTGGTATTTGAACCTTCCCCGTAGTTGAAGTAACATCTGTATATAGATGACTCTGGGAATTTTATGACTCCCCCAACTTCACAATTCAAACCACCTGCTATAGATGCCCCATCAAATTAATCAATAGTAAAATCATCAATTTGAGTGATCGACCTCTGTCTTATGTTCAAATTTTTTTGAGAAGGAGGAATCTTGGTGAGCGAACCAAGTGTCTTGTATATTATTGCCCAGGATGAATGAGCTTTCTCATCAAAGATCACTTTGTTCCTTTCAAGCCATATGTTCCAACAAGTAATTGCAACCAGCCTATTTGAAACATATTTGTTTATTTTCCAAGAGTCTAAGAAATCTATAAGTGAAGCTCCCGCCCATGCAAGTTTGATTTTTAGAATACGAGAAATTCTGGTCCAAACTGTTTTTGCAAAGGTGAAATGTATGAAAAGGTGGTTGTTGTCTTCAGTGTTTTGCTTACAGAGAAAGCAAATACCTAGGCCCTCCCATCCTTTTTTTAGAATACATCCCACGTAAGGATCCTGTTGTCCGCAACCAACCATAAATTGTTTTGTTATCTTCAGTTGTAAATTCAATTTCCATAAGTTAACCCTCCATCCACGCCATATCGAGAAATTCTGTGTAGATATAAGGGCAACATAAATGTTTCTAACATAGATGTTCCCAGATGAGTTGCCTCCAGTCCATAGTAGAGTGCCATCAACGTCGTAGAGTGAGATACCGTCTCCTTTAAGCTCTGAAATATAGTTATCCCAAACTGAAGAAAGATTCTCGGATAATCCCAAGTCCTCGCAGCTCATCCAAATCTCTGAGTGAGTAATTGGATCCCGGGCAGCAGTGGCTTGTGCTAGAACAATTATTATTATTTTATTTAAAATTGATAAGATCTTTGCTGGGAGGAAGGATTTGTTACCGATGCCAAGGATTTGGTCTCTTCCAATGGAAATGAGATGTCCGGATATTGGGCGCCAACTAAGCCAATGGGTGATAACATGTACAAAATGAGTAAGACTAGCCCATATCCTAGAAGCAGAACATATTTTGTGTGAAGCCAGCCTAAACCAGTTGATTATTGTTATGTTTGATAGGTATTTATCCATTAATACCTTATGCCAGATACCGCCCTGCATCAAGACCCTCCAAAGAGTATTTACAGTCAAAGCCTTATTGAAGTGCACAAGGTTTCGGAACCCCCAACCTCCATTCTTCTTTGGTCTAGATAATGTCCCATATGCAAAGATGATACTGCTGCCTATCTTTATGGCCATTCCATAGAAAGTGAAGCATCAATTTTCTAATCTTGTTTAAATCTAAGCGTGGGATAGCTTCCATAAACATCCAATAAACAAACCGGCCTTCTAGCACTATTTTGACAAGAATGTATCTACCTCCCATAAAGAGCCACATGTTACACCATAAACCGATTTTCTTGGTTAATTTGGCCACTAGCCAATCCCAATCATCTGCCCTATGCACCCCTCTTCAGAAAGTAACCCAAATATCTGAAACCAATCGAGAGATCACTAAAGGTATATGGTAGGACTGTTTTGAAAGGGGCCAATTCTATCTCCACGAGACCTTCAAAATGTATAGTTGTCTTTGTTTGATTAACTGATAGTCCAGAGGCTTTACAGAATAAGTTGATAATTTTGTCGATTTCCTTCCATTCATGTAAACTTGTGTTTTTCATAATGAGTACATCATCCACGAACAATAGATGAAGAATTTTGATCAATCTAGACACTTTTATACCTGTAAGATTGCCTTCACCAATGCTAGATTTCAATAATAAACTGAGGCCTTTCGTCACCATGATAAAAATCAATGGTGATAATGGATGACCTTGACGTAATCCCCTGCCGTTTCTGAAGAAGTCTGTGGCCTCCCCATTAAGTAATACTGCAAAGGAAGAGGATGTAACACATGACATGATCCAATTTGTCATCTGGATTCCAAAACCCACCTTTAGTAGGATCAATCTTAAATGATCCCAGTCAATACAGTCATATGCTTTCCTTAAATCCAGCTTTAAGACAAGCGCTTTTAATTTTTTCTTTTTTATGTTGTGGAGGCTCTCATGAGCTATGCCGATAACATATTGAATCCTCCTTCCTTTTAAAAAGCCCAATTGTTCTTCAGAGAGTGATCTGGAAAGAAATGGTTTAATTCGGTTGGCAATGATTTTTGATATCACTTTGTAACACAGATTGCACAATGATATCGGGAAAAAGTCATCAAAGGTAGCCAGTTTATTTGCCTTCGGGATCAAGGTTAGAAAGGTTGAATTTAAGCTTCCCACAATCGAGCCTAACCTTCTTGACTCCTCCACCATCTCTAGGAGATCCTCCCCTACTAAATCAAAGAAGAAAGTAAAAAATTCAGTCGTCCAGCCATCCGACCCTGGATTCTTATCCTTTTTAAAGTGAAATGGAACATATTTTAACTCCTCCAATGAAACATGATTGAACAACGAGCAAGACTCATCATCATTTAACATATGTGGAAAGAGTTCATTAATCTTGATTTGTTCAGTAGTATTCTGAGTGAGCGGGGCCTTGTAGAAATTTTTGAAGTATAGAACCGTTGCTTCCTTTAAGGCTCCCTGTTCAGAAATCTTAACTCCATTGCCATTTGTGATATCCCAGACATGTTTCCAGACCCTATTGTGGGAATCAAATTTGTGGAAATACTTATTATTATTGTCCCTGCTAGCCATCCAAATAGCCATGTTGCGCATTCTCCATTGTTCTTCAACCCCTTTTAATATATTATTCCTTTCTAATTCTATCCACCGAAGGGACAATTCTGTTTCATGATTTGTAGGATCACCAACCAATAGAATAATCAAATCCTTAATATCCATTGCAAGAGTCAACAACTTAGCTTTGCTTATGTCCAGATTCTCTTTATACCAAAGTTTTGTTTGTGATTTTAGCACTTTTAATTTCCAAACTATCATGTTTTGTTTGCCACCTTCAGAAAGGAAAACACGGTCTTTCCATATCTTATAGACTAAATCCACAAAATCTTGATCATTAAGCTGATGAGCATTAAGTTTGAAAGGATAAGCCTTATAGAAGGGAGGTAAATCCAACTGTAATATAACTGACGCATGATCAAAGATAAAAGGAAGCTCTACCCAGGACCTATAAAGGCCAACAACAAATAATAAACCTTAAAAAACAAGGACTCTGTCTAATCTCCTTGCAATCGCCTCTGACCAGTATGCCCGTTCCTCCAGGTAGGTACCAATTTCATCGGCTTGATGTCTATCAATTTTTTGAATGTAAATAACTCTCTGTAATAATCATCTGTATTTCCAGACCAGAAGATTCCTCCCCAGAACTCATCCAAAGATAAAATAATATTCAGGTCCCCAACAATGATCAAATTCTTTATAGAGAAAATACCACTATCTTCCTTCGACTTCGAGAAGTGTTTCCGATTCGAGCACGGGCCATATATATTAAGCAATGCTATCTCCCGGTTTTTTATATTACACTTTCCTGTTAACAGAATACCACCAATAGTAAGATATGGTACCAACTCATATAAATTAGGATCCTAAGAGACTAATAGTCCCCCTGAATTACCCACAAAATTAATTGCACTCGAAACCCAAGAGGGGCGCAAAAGGTGCATGAAATCCCTTGCTTTCTGAGCATTTACCAAAGTTTCATGGAGAAAAACAATTTCAGGATGAGAATGATCCAAGAGACGTTGAACTGAGGCCGCTTTGAGGGTGCCTCCTATCCCTCTTAAATTTAAGGATAGAAATAACATCACTTTTCCCTTGCCAGGGCTTTCATCTCTCTAAGAGCCCCGCTATCAGTGGAGGAAGGAACAAAATCATCGGTCTGTGGAGTTTTTTGTGCCAACTTTTTCTAGGTACTACGAGTCTTAATAGGAGAGAGTTCTATGCCTAGGCCCATAGACCAGGCAAATTCTTTCTCAGACCCCCCTGGCTGAACCTTTGAAGTAGTTGCCTCCAAGTTTGTCGAGGAATCGTGAATAGCCTTCCCCAAATAGGTAGGCAGTTTGATAGAAGCGTTTTTATCTCGAATGAAAGGGATCAATGATCCATATTATTTTTGGCATGAAATGAGAGTGGAGATATAATAAAGAAATGCACAGAGATATCACAGATATTCAATAATATAAAAAAAATGTATCAGATATGCACCCATAAACATATATGTATAGTAATACATGATTTATATTAATGAAAGAAATGTACAGAGACTGTAAAAATACAGAGTGAAAGACTCACTAGAATGGTGGCAACTTATCTCTGAGAAGAGATGTGACGGCTACTCGCATTCGCAGGAAGATGATTACAATGAGGCTTTGAGGGAATTTTAACAATAAACAAGAATTTCAAAAACCCTAGACATCCAAAACCCTAACCCTAGGAGATGAAGCGCCAAAAGTCATGTGGGCCCCATTTGGGTGAGTTAGTACATCAACTTCCTAGGGTCGTAACTTTTGCATACGATCTCTGTTTTAGGCGCATGATAGCCCATTGGAAAAGTATCGTCAAGGAGATTCATTTTGGAGGAAATATCGAAGGAACTTCTATATTTCTCCTCGTTTTCCCAAAAATGTCATTAAGGGCCTCAAAATGGCCCCGAAAGTGAAAAACTTCTAGAAATAGTAAATTACAAAAATTGCCAGAAAACTATTTTGAGCCAATTTGAAAAGGTGGGTGGCCACCGATATCCACCTGGATCAATCCTCCCTCCTTAGGAAGAGTGCCCGGGGGAGAGGAAAAAACGTTTGTCGAATCTGAATCTTGGTGAGCTGCTTGCCTTGCTGGAGACGTCGCGCTGCTTAGTTTGTGGAAGTTTGTCACGAAACTGTTGAGGCTGAGGTTGTTCAACAAGATGAGCTACACGAGACGACGATGTGCATAAGGAATCTTTTCACTTTGCTGCAACCTTGTCGACCTTCTTCTGTTGGATACAAGGTTCTTGGGGTGACGCTGTAGTGGTTGTAGTATCCTTATGTTCCCCTTTTGAACAGATTGTGAAGAAGATAAATTTTGCAGTATGAGATACTACCTTGCGACATTGTTTAGGTGCAACAACAGTCAGAACTACTTTTGGTATTCTGTAGAGATGACCCCCTAGAGAAACAATGACACTGCGGGGTCGAGACTCATAAACAACATGGCATCTCCACATATATGGTTGGCCCAAGAGAACATCACAGACATCCAGTGGGGCAACATCACATAATACCTCATCCTTGAAGGGTTGGATGCCGTATAACAATCAACACTGTTGGCTCACATGAATATCTCGTCCTTGGTGAAGCACCTGATGTTGTATGGCTGTAAGTGTAGTGTTGTCGACAATCCCAACTGTTTGACGACCTCTACTAAGATGAGTTTCTTTTGGCTTTCGCTATCAACAATAAAATGCAGCGGGGTCCCATTCACCCACATCTGTGAATGAAAAAGGTGCTCCCCCTCTTCAGGATCTGTTGGTTCTTATGGTTGAATTGTTGCAGTCGCGACAATAGCAGTGGGGTCTGCATCAATGATCTGTCATTTACCAGTATTTTTAGAATCAGATTCTGAATCAAGATTTGTCTCCTTGTCTTTGATCTCGACCACCAATGACTGTTTTGAGCAACATTCATCGGTGTTGTGCTAGGGAATTTTGTGGAAATCGAACCATTTTCCGGTGTCCTTCTTTGTCTTCCTGTGACCCTTCTTTTCTTGTGGCTTGGAATGGTTTTCAGGAGACTGTTTGTTAGGGTCGTCTTTGTCATACTTTGGTTTTTGCGGATTTGTAGACCTGAACTCACGTTTGTTCTGGTGCTTAAATTTATGCTCAATTTTAACAACATATCGATAAGCAACACCGAGTTATGAGATATCCAGAAAATCCATTTCAGTTTGGATGTATCTGTGTAGAGCCCCATGGTATTTTAGAACCAAATGTCATTCAGAGTCTTTGATACCTAGCTTGGTGCACAAGGTATGGAAGGTATTGGTGAACTCCGGAACTGCTTGGCCCCTCTCTTGCCGTAGTGTGGTCCATGTCATGTACTAGTCTTCATAGTTTCCATCAGGGTAATATTGTTCCTTTACCACATCCACAAAAAAATCCCAAGTGGGCTCGACCCCATATATTCTAGACTCCTCTGTGGAAATTTGCTCCCAGTAAGTTTCCCACCAATGTTTGACATGGGGGAGATATTTAAGGAGTGCGAAGGTGATCTTTTCCCCATCAGAAAAATTATGAACAGAGAAATAACCTTCTAACAGATTTAACCATTTGTCTAAGGCATCCACATCTATCTGACCTTCAAATACGGGAATATCAAAATTAACCTGTACCTTGAAAGGAGAGGTGCTTCCAAAATGGTTGTTTGATGAATATGCACCTGTTTCTATCGACAGGCATTGAAGGATGTGGGAAAAATTCTCCATCATTTCGTCCCTCTGTCATGTGAGAGCTTGCTCAAGCGACAGATTTATAGGATCATTTTTATTGTCTTCCGCCCAGGAGGGTTTCTTGGGCATGCGAGAGTGATTTTCTTCAAGAGAGACACGCTCGAGAGCCAACTTGTTATACTCGGACCTCGTCGGGGACATGCATCGGAAAAATGATCAAGAGTAGCTTGCTCTGATACCACTGATCCAGATTATTTTCGAGACGAAATGAGAGCGGAGATATAATAAAGAAAAGCACAAAGATATCACAAATATTCAATAATATAACAAAAATGTATCAGAGATGCAACCATAAACACAGATATACTGTAATACACGGTTTCTATTAATGAAATAAATGTACAGAGACTGTAAAAATACAGAGTGAAAGACTCGCTAAAATGGTGACAACTTATCTTTGAGAAGAGATGGGACGGCTACTCGCATTCGCAAGAAGATGATTACAATGAGGCTCTGAAGGCCTTTTTACAATAAAAAAGAATTCCCAAAACCCTAGACATCCAAAAACCTAACCCTATGAGATGAAGCGCCAAAAGTCATGTGGGTCCCATTTGGGTAAGTTAGTACATCAACTTCTCGGGGTCATAACTTTTGCATATGATCTCTATTTTAGGCGCATGATAGCCCGTTCGAAAGGTATCGTTGAGGATATTCATTTTTGAGACAATATTGAAGGAACTTCCATATTTCTCCCCGTTTTCCCAAAAAGGTTGTTTAGGGCCTCAAAATGGCCGCGGAAGTTAAAAACTGCTAAAAATAGTAAATTACAAAAAATGCCAGAAAACTGTTTTGAGCCAGTTGGAAAAGGTGGGTGGCCACCAATATCCACTTGGATCAACCAGGGAGTCAAGAACTGCACTGGGAGAGGACTTACCCTCTTCAAATTCTCTGAAACTCGACTCTATCACAGTGTCAATCATCGCAAGTGGGGAGAGGGAAGGGGTTGTTCCTGGGTCCCGAGGGTTTACCAAACGAGGAAAGGACTTCTAAGGTGAATTTGCAGGAGAAATAGAAGGTAAAACAAGAGAAGCAGATAAAATTTGTCTAGACTCTGTGGATGGGGAAGTAACCACATCAAGTGGTATCGCCGAAGTCACCACAACTGGAAAAGTTTTTTCAATGCCCCCCTCGAAATGCCCCTTATCTAAAGAGGTAGATACATGAATCCAACGAGATTTTTCCAAAGCATCCCTTTCCCAGAGTGATAAAGATGAGAAAAAAGTGGGATAAAAGTTTTTTAATTTACCTGTAATAAAAGTCGCCAATTCCGCCTAGAATCCTGGCTCGATACCATAGTGAAGTGGTTCATAGCCGAAGGAGTCCACTTCATTAAAATAGTCGGGAGGATCCTCTTGTAAAAGAGTGTCTTCCGACTTCTCTTCAGTCACCTTACCAATGCAGTCATGAAGTATATTGCCAGTGCAGCGACACCAACCGCACAGGAAGGCAATTCCCATGTAGTCCAACCGCTAAGTGATATGACGACCACGCCATTCAATATCAATAACTTTTGGTAGTCCTCCATGGATATCAACTTCCACTAAAATCCTCCTCACTTTCCTAACAATTTTTTCCAAAGTCGAATAATCCAGGGTGATGAACCTCCCCAGAGCATCTCCAAGCGCCCTCAAAGCACCTTCGTTCCACAGATGCAAAGGCTAACTTGACAATAGAACCCACTTATGACGAAGCTACAAATGTTCATTCATTGGGTCAAAATTCACCTGCCACCATTTCAGCATAAGGCTGATGCCCCCAAGAACCCATAATTTGTTCAACAATAATGAAGCATCTTCCGGAGTTTTGCAAATAAAACCCATCCAACCCTTCGTCAGGAAGAGCATCTCGAGTGCATAACCGAGTAAGGAAACCCAATTTTTAACAAACCAGTCCGGAAGAGGACCATTAGCCAGATAGGAGTATGATAATCCACCTACCAAGCCACATAGGGCCAACCTGCAGGTCTCTTTGAGGCCCACATCCGAACCCAAAACCATCCTCCTAACCCTTTTGTTTTCTTTCCAAACCTGCCTCCAGACACCAGTCGGGTTAATAGTTTTAAAGGTATTCCAATGTCTGTCCGACGGACCATCACCTGTAACACCCAGCTTTGAAGCAGTAATATTATTTGTCTCTCTAGATGGGAGTTTTGCGCTCGCAGCAACAGAGGAAACTGAGTAAAGATTTTGGGTGGAAACCATCGCTTGGTTCGAAGTATAGCTAGGAGACGTGGTCAGAAAAGGATCTTTAATGCCTACAACATGGGACAATTTAAGTGAAGTATGGGTTAATGCGCCAGGTACCTCACCCAAAGTATCAACCTTTTTGAAAAGACCTCCCTGAAGCCACTCAACCTTGTCCTATGCACTCATTAGTGCCCTGACGTCTCTGGTTATGTCAGCATCGACTTCGGGTTCCATAATACCAACATCTGTTTTTCACTAAGAGACGTTTAATACAGTTCATTTACCCATAACAAGGATTGAAAGCTAGTAGTTGGGTCCAATACCAATGAACACAATATTAAACAAGAATTAAATCCACAAGTAAACAAATAAAACGAGGCTCCAACTGTATTGAAAAATGATCACCACCTGATAGCTAGGAAGAGTTGAAAACGTGGTTCAGTTACCCAAATGGGAAAAATAAAATAAAAGGGCCCCGTGTCCTAAGAACTCCGAGCATAAAAAATACCACTGCCAGTCACGCTAAAAAACAAGAAGGGAGGAACAAAGTTAGAGGAGAGTCGATAGTAGGTTTTACGTCACTAAAACTGGTAATCATAACACCTAAAACCACACCAAACCCTAGCCTACTACCATATTGAAGGTAAACCCTAATATAATCCAAGCTAAACCATTAACTAAACTAGAAAACAATAAAAGTTATGCCAAGAACGACATGAAATATATTTTAACCAAAATATTTACATATAGTGTCATGGTGTTTTTACATATACACTGTCATTGTCATGGTGCTTTTAACAATCCCAAAATACATGTGACTAAGACCGATCTCAACATTATACTATATGGAATAATTTAGAGAAACAAAATTTGTTTTTAAGCCTTAGACTACCCTTTCCCTAAACTTAGAATGCATTGTATACCCAAACACAAAGTGAGACTTAAACTTTGAATATGAAACACTTCTTAGTCTCTGCAAAACCACATGCCAAATTTGTTAGGCAACGGAAGCAAAACATAGCATAAATAAGCAAGATTAAACCGAGAACAACAATCACATAATTGACACAATGATTTTTGTGGAAACCCAATGGGGAAAAAAACACGGGCAATGATATTCGATATTCTTATTATCCAAGGGAGAATTACAATAGTCAACAAATACATACAACCATCCTCTCCTCATAGAGGCACTGTGATCCAAAATATTGTGTATTGCTCACACACTCTACACACATTGCACTCTCACCTCTATGGGTATGCTCATATATATAACATCTCTCAAATAATTAGACTAACTGATTATAATTAGATCCACCAGTACACAATTTGTTCACAAAAGAGTGCATGCATGTGCATTCCTAATATAGTTGGGTGCATATGCATATTACCGCATGGTAAATTCCTTGACATATTTCCAACAAAATTGGCACTTGAAACCTTAACCCCTTGTCAATTGAACCTTACTCCTATACCTAAAATCAAACCTTCACCCTATACCTAAGTGCGTTGCATATGTCATCGTGAAACATGTTGAGGAAAGTAACCACCCCAACTACATTAATGCAAATCAATGTGTAGATGATGAACATGAGAAGGGTAAGTTGTAAATCACTAAAAAGTTGTACAAAACATTAAATATAGTATGGAATAATTTTACCTAAAAAATTAATCAAATCTATATCACATCAACCAATAACATTTGAAATAATTTATAATATTCTTAAATAAAAATAAAATTAACTGCAATTTTAATCAAACCTATATCACATCAATCAATAAATTTATAATAATCTTAATTAAAAATAAATAATAATCTTAAATAAAAATAAATAGTTTATCCAGCTTTCTTTCTCCCATAATTAATTACAATATTATTACTAACAATATTATACTTTATTACAATATTATAATATATATTTTGTATACAAAACATAATATGTTATATGCATTACATATAACATAATATGTTATATGTATGCATATAACATAATATGCATTGCATATAACATAATATGTTTATGTATTATGTTAACATATAACATACATAATATATATTTTGTAGACAAAACATTTATTATATATGTTTTGTATATGAAACATATATTATATATGTTTTGTATACACAAAATATATATTATAATATATAGATTTTGTATTAATATGTTATATGTATTACATATAACATAGAGGGAAAAAATGTGGTGTGATAAAGAGTTAGAGGGAAAAAGAAAATTAAGGTATTATAAAGATGTAATCAAACCTAATCTAGAAGATCAAAATTATCTATCTGTTTTGCCAAGTGTAAAGAAAAAAATATGCATTGCTAAGATAAGAACAAATTCTCACGAGCTCCATAGTGAAACTGGGCGTTGGTCAATTCCTAAAACGCCATGGGATGAAAGAGTGTGTCACCTTTGTGACACTAAGAAGGTTGAAGATGAAAAATACTTTCTCTTAGATTGTTCAGCCTATACCCATATTAGATCTCATTTTCAAAATATTGATCACACTACCAACCTTCCTAACCTCTTAACTCAACAAAAGTATGGTGATCTTGGAAACCTTCTCTTAATGCTTTTCGAGCAAAGAAACAAAATTCTAAAGAATCACAAGTAATCACTTACCCTCTTAAGGTCCGATAGACCAATTAGGTCTTAGTAGACGTTAATCATCATCATCATCATATAACATAATATGTTATATATAATACATATAATATATATGTTTTTTTAGACAAAACATATATTATATATGTTTTGTATACACAAAAACATATATAATACACTTAATAATATTAAAAAAATATTATACTTTATTATTAACAATATAATTTTAAAAATTATACTTTATTACAATATTATTACTATGTAAAAAGCAATATATTTAATAATATTAAAAAAATATTGTACTTTATGTAAATTATTTTAAAAACAATACACTTAATAATATTAAAAAAATATTTTACCTTATTATTTTATTAGTTGTCTAAATGAACATCATTCGTTTTATTTATATTCGTGAACATTGGGTGGATATATATCATGAATTATACATTCTTATCTTCGTTATGGTCGGATGGAGGCCGAAGAGAATATCCTCCAAAACATTAAGGATTTATTCATATGTCCAGTTTCAAGCCATAAAATTATTATTCTCAATAATGTTGATAATGTCTATACACAGTC
>ML787312.1:61536-86070 GCA_009831015.1 Picea engelmannii
CTCTTCCCTAAGCATAGGCTTCCATGCTTGCGTGCAAGGGAAAACCTTATTTGACTTTTCGAAATAAAACCCATATACCATAGACTATATCCACATTATAAAGGGGTTGAGAGTGTACACCCTTAGTGAAAATATTATCGGCTTAGCATAAGGGGATTAAACGTTACTTCACATGGCCGAACAAATCGAGCGAACCCCTGTGAATACTGGTTGTGTATAGATCTTACGATTATTATTAACATAATGGTTTTGATAACAAGCTTATCCATAAAAAATCGTTTAGCCCTGTCTTAACTGAACGATAACAGTTAGAGTTTGATGGTCTTGTGTATCGTGCCATGAAGGAACTGTCCTTTACTTCACATCAACTTAATATGAAAACGAAGGTTTCCTATCAATTGCGAGTTAAACCTCTGAACAACCCAGTAATGGAGATCTTGCGAATGTGAAACCCAAGGTTATCACTAGACCCCTCGTCCAATATGATTGCGCCATCTCTGCCCCATCACATGACCAGAGCCACTCTTCGTACTACCACCATTTACTCTGCGTAGTAAGGATTTACAGGACTAGATGAGTTTTCATTTTTGTGAAGTTTCCGAATTAGCTCTACGTTTTTCTCAGCGAGGGCAGTCTGTGACCTCGAGATGTTTTACTTGGTGGAAGCATGCAAGTCTACCCGACTGCCTTGGTAAGTCCATAATACTCCTATGTTCTGGTAGTTGGATGGAACCTTCAGGGTTTCGTTAAAGTGGAAGAAAACACTATGTATTGTTAATCTTTTTACGACTTTCAGTGAAGGTTCTTTCCCCATTATCGTTATTCTTTTCTTAACCCCCTGGACTATTTTTCGGTCATGGGTAAGTTTGCAACTAGTGAAGTACTGTGTCTCCCTTTGTTGGTATTTCCCTCATTTTCTTTATAGAGGCCAAAACTGGTGAAGTTTCCCCACAGGCGTCTTGGTCTTCTTTTGATTCTGTCACACCATGATTTACCTCAATCATTCCCTTTCTTATGTAACTGGATGTTTATTTTCCTGTGACATTCCCAACATTCAACCCTAAGGATGAAGCCTGGATACGAAGCCCTCTAAAAGGAACTCGATACTGAGCGTGTTTGTACATGCGTGAATATTACAATTTTCTAGTAAGGTCCATATCTTCTTTGTGAGGTTTTTTCTGTCAGAGAAAAAGTCCCAACTCTCGTTATTTGAATTATTCCTTACTATATTCATCCTTATCGTGTTCACTATACAAAAATAGTTGTATTCTTTTCTTGTTTATTCAGTTCGGCTTTGTGTGAAATCTGTAAGTTGTCGATCTCTTGGTTTACAATGGAGACCGGGTATTCTTGGTGAAGTCGTGACCATATTCCTGTGGTTGGATAGGGTTTTCTTGTACAGGGTTTTGACTTCAATTGGAATTCCCATGTTTACCCTAAACGCACCTGTAAATACTTACATACGAGTTCTAGATTTTGTTGTAGCATTACTCCAGGACTTCTCAATTTTTGAAGAATTTATACTTTTTTCCTGTTCGAAGTCCGATGGTTATTTCGTTATGTTCTCATTTAATATTGGTTAATGACCTATAATTTCCACTTCTTGAAAATTGGTGGAATTCATAATTCTCGTGAAAACCTTCGTCAATCGGACTCGTATGATTCTGTTGGTGGTGCACATTTTTATTCTGTGCGTTCTTGAATGGTTGATAAACTCATTTTATTTTCTACCATCATGATTAAAGACTTTTGATTATTGATATCTAATGATGGGAGCCCCCTGTTTGTTGCGAGGGTACCCATCAGGTTATACCTGATCCACCTTTCCCCCTTGGGTCTGTGGATGACTCCTTCAACAATGTAGCTAGAACCACCGTTCCTAAAATGCAAGCTAAGTGCAGAGTTTTAAAATTTCTTGTGTTAATTCCTATGAAGTCATTTACCCTGGTAGTTCCTTTATAGTTCAACATTTAAATTTTACTCACTTTTTAATCTGGTACTAATTAACTTTTTCTTGATTTCTTTGTAGGGTTAAAATCATCCAAGCCTTGGGATTTCCAAGGCCGTGCCTCTTACATAAGGTACTTGAGTTCCGATCTTACCGCATTTTAAAGAAAATCAATAGACTCTAGGTTCTATCATAAGGGTTGGTTCTGCCCTAAAATGTCGTTATCATGGAAAACGTACCAAGCTCTTATAACCACTGGTTGACTGTATAAAAGAAGAGACATAAGGGTCAAAATATTTGTTTCTATGTAATTGTAATTATTAGGATATAATGAACAGGATTGTCTCATTATCTTTCAATTGTATAACCGAGTTAGATGGGAAACTCAATGTTCTAGTAACAATAGATTCTTTGTCTCTATATATTAGATGCGTTATACATAGGATTCTGTAGCAAGACGTATTCTTGTATTGAAAATTCTATTCTATGCTCCCTTCCGGGTTTACCTTGATATTTATAAAGAAGTTGGAACGATTTCATTATTTGTTAATATAATTGTGTAATTCGAACTTATCGAAAAATGTATATGCATACAAATTGTATGGCTCTAGAACCTCTGTCTTTCAACTCATCGGGCTTTCACTCTAGTATTTCATTTCCAGAACTTCGTTTGCGATTAGTTAGACTGTTCATTTTCCATTATATTATTTCATTTCCAGAACTTCGTTTGTGACTAGTTAGACTGTTTGCTTTCCATCATTTCATTTCTAGAACTTCGTTTGTGATTAGTTAGACTGTTCACCTTCCATTATATTATTAGTACTTGGTGGTATGCATACAATAGTCATTTAAATGAGTCTTGAAAATTTGCATAGGTAGCTACACACACACACACACACACACACACACACACACACACACACACACACATCTAGATATAAACGTATACATAGTTAATTTCTATTGTATGTAATCATTCCAACAATAATTTAATCGATAGAGAAATTCATCTAGAATTAAAGGGATGATCCACAGAGATATATCTGTACATATAGGTATGTAAATGTTTTAAATCTCAACTTTACTTCCAGAATAATGTTTGCATAGTCTAAAGTTCACTTGCAAAACTGAATAACTAGATGTATATGATTCACTGACCTGGTAGTGATTTCTAGCACAATACTTGAAACTATATTCTATTCAACACATATATATCTCCTAATATGTTTCCATCATCACATCCCAAACCCAAGCAAGCTACTTAGAAATTTTTACTCAACGTCTACAATTGAACCGTAAGGGGTTTATCCTACATTCCATTCCATTCCATCAGAACTTAATAAAATAGAGCAATTCATTCATATTTAAACAAATTCATTCTATCAGCCAATACTTCAAATAACATTTGACCAGAGAAGGAGTATATAGACATACCTGAACAATTTCCGAACAACAAATGGAACAACCAAGTTCCTCACAACCTTAGAACAAACAACCAATTTACTTGTCCCATTCACCCCCTAGCCTGACCATGAATCCATGAGGGCGAAATCTAGAACTCCTCCTCAACAATAGCCCTCCAGTTTCAACAACTTCTCCTTGCCTCACACTCAGAAAACAATGTTCATAACATCAAGAGATAATTATTTCCCCAACATACTAGGCAACGTCCTGCCTCCTCCCATATGCTATATATCCAAAAACAATTGTGCCTAGGTCTTTTCCCCTTGGGAATTTTCGCAGCTTTCCAAATCCCTGATTTTTGGGGGCTGCCAATGGCCAAATTCTTGATTTTCAACTTGTAACATTCAGCCCTGAGGTAGTTCCAACATGTTCCCCACTCATGGAGTCATGGTCAATTGATTTTAACATGGCTGTTCCATTTGTCCATCAACAATAAATATAAAAATATTTGTTTCTTACAAGTGTCATAGTCAAAGAGTTAGTTGGGTCAAATCAAATCTTTTCCCAACAGTCATAATCATAATTTACAATTAACTAAATTCGAAATTCGGAATTTCCATAAATGGAAATAATTTTTCAATTTCGAATTTACTAAAAACAAAAATAAATTCCTAAGTATTTTCAGACTTAAAAATGATTTATTTTTGGGGATGTTACATCCTTTCCCCCTTCAATAAAACATTGTCCTTAGTGTTCATCCCTTTCTTGGAACATGATTGGATGAGATTTCTGCAAATCTCCCTCCAACTCTCAAGTGGCCTCCTCAGGACTAAAGTGCTTCCATTGCACTTTTACCTGGGTGATGGATTTGTTCTGAAGTGTTATTTCTCTCTTGTCCAGATTGCATAGAGGTTCCTCTTGGAACTCGCCTTTTGGTTCCACCTGCACCGAGTTCCAATCAATCATATGAGTAGGGTCATGAACATAATTCTTTAACAAAGAAACATGAAATACATTATGAATTTTTAGATTGGCAGGAAGTGCAAGTTGATATGCCACGGGTCCAATTCGAGCTAAGATCTCGAAAGGGCCACAAAACCTGGGTGCCAACTTGGCACAGTTCCCTAGATTTAGAGAAATTCTTCTGGCCTTGACTTTTAAATAGACGTGGTCTCCCACTTGAAATTCCAAGTGTCTTCTTTCAGGTCCGCACAACTTTTTTGTCTGCCCTGTGCCTCTTTTAAGTTCCGTTGTACTTTTCTTACCGTGCTCTCCATTTCCTGGAGCATCTTTGGTCCCACCATGAGTCTGTCAACTGGGTTATCCCAGCTAATTGGGGTCGTACACTTTCTGTCATACAATACTTCGAAGGGGATCATATTAGTCGAAGTTTGGTAACCATTGTTGTATGCAAATTCCACCAAGTGTAGGTAGTCTTCCCACTTGCTTGGTTTTGTCCTTACGTACATGCGTAACATATCTTCTACGATTTGGTTTGTTCATTCGATCTGCCCATTCGTTTGTGGATGGTAACTTGTGCTGAAATTCAAGTTAGTATTTAACCCTGCAAACAATTCTTTCCAAAAAGCAGATGTAAATTTTACGTCTCTATCCGAAATCACCATTTTAGGAATACCATGCAGACTAAAAAATTCTTTCATGAATATTTCAGCGATGTTAATAGCTTTAAAAGTAGACTTTACAGGAATAAAGTGTGAAGACTTACTTAGCTTATCGATTACCACCATAATTGAATCATTATGTTTTTGAGTTCCAGGCAAACCTATAAGAAAGTTCAGTGATATAGTCTCCCATTTCCATTCCGGCACAGGTAAGTGCTGCAACAGGCCGGTTGGATGCTGGTGTTCGGCTTTCACCTGCTGACAATCTTGACACTTAGCTAAGTATTTAGCTCTTAGCTCTTTTGCCCTTCATAATTGGCCAATAAAATAACTTCCTTAGTGATGTTATCATTTTCTAGTATCCCGGATGACCAGAATATGGTTTCTTTTGTACTTCATCCAAAACTGTTAACTTTAATTCCGCCGAGTCTGGTATGTATATTCCGTTTTTAAATCTTAGTAGACCATTTCTGTCCAAACTCAGATTTGTTTTGTTTGAATTTTCTGTACTATATCGTAATTTTTCCACTGTTTTAGCGTAATTTTAATCGTTATTACCTCCAGCCTTTATCCTCTACTCAAGATCGCTTTCTACCCTGCTAATGTTTATTTCAAACATCCCATGAACTCTTCTTCTTAAGGCATCAACCACCTTGTTTTCCTTACCCTTGATATATCTTACCTCAAAGTCAAATTCGCTCAAGAAGGCCAGTCATCTTGCTTGCCTTGCATTAAGGTCTGGTTGACTAAACAAAAATTTCACACTGTTGTTATCCGTCAATAACAAAAAATTTATGCCCATTATGTAGTGTCGCCACATCTTTAAGGCGTGTATTACAACTTCCAACTCTAAGTAATGAGTGACGTAGTTTCGTTTGTGCTCCTTTATTTTTTGGGACTCATAACAAATAACGTGCCCTTCTTGAGTTAGGACACCACCTAGTCCTTCTTTACTCGCATCCACATAGACTGTGAAGTCTTTGTTTGGATCTGCCACCTTTAAAATGGGCGCGGTCGTTAACAATTCCTTTAGCTTATTAAAACTGTCCTGACATTTCTGTGACCAGTTAAACTTGGTTCCCTTCTTTTGTAAGGATGTGATAGGGTATGCAATCTTGGAAAATCCCTCTATAAATATGTGGTAATATCCGGTGATTCCCATGAATGACCGGATGTCCGCTACATCCTTACGAATCAACCATTCCATGATGGCTCTTATTTTCTCAGGATCGACTGCAATACCTTCCTCATATATTACATGTCCTAGGTACTGCATTTTCTTTTGATAAAAGTAGTACTTATCGAATTTGGCATACAGTTTGTGTTTTCTTAACATTTGCAGAACTATCCTTAGGTGCTCTTCGTGTTCTTCTTCTGTTTTAGAATACACTAGGATATCGTCAATAAATACCAATACAAACTTATCCAAGTACTGGATGAAAATGTTATTCATTAAGCACATAAAAGTTGATGGCGCATTAGTTAGACCAAATGGTATAACAACAAATTCGTAATGGCCATATCTTGTTCTGAATGTTGTTTTACTTATGTCCTCATTTTTTATTCTAACCCGGTGATAACCAAACCGTAAATCCAATTTAGAAAAAATATTTTCCCTACCTACTTGATCGAACAGATGATTGATGTTAGGTAAGGGGTACTTGTTCTTAACAGTCATTTTGTTTAATTGTCTGTAATCGATGCATAATCTCAGAGTTTCGTCTTTCTTTTTAACAAAAATGACTAGTGCTCCCCATGGTGAAACACTCGTCCTGATATATTCTTTGTCCAATAATTCCTGTAGTTGAATTTTTAATTTGGTTAATTCCGGTAAAATCATTCGGTAGGGTGCTTTAGATATAGGGGTTGAACTAGGTAGTAGGTCGATTGAAAAGTCTATCTCCCTCCTTGGGGGTAATTCAAGTATCTCATCAAAAAACACATCTCTGAAATCATGCAAGATGACAAAATCCTCCAATCTAGGTTTATTTTATTTTTCCAACAGATTTGTCACTTGGATTGCATAAATATGACAACCCTTTCTTATGCATTTCTTAAATTGCATTGCTGAAATCTGTCTAATTGAGATTGGTTTTTGTATACCTTGAACTGTCCTAACAATGTCTTTTTCTTCTTTATATTTGAGTGATTTTTCATAACAATCTAAAAATTCTTTATGCCTTTCTAACCAATCCATTCCGACAATTATGACATAAGACCCTAACGGTAGAACATTTAGATTTGTCTTTGTGTTTTGACCACCTAAACTGAACTCACAATCATAAATAAAATTAGAGACTTTTCTTTTTGTTCCTATTGCTAGTTGTACTAGCCAAGGTTTTGCATGTCTTGTTTTCTTAAGTTTGTTTGAATCCACTACACCAGGAGAGATATAACTCAACGTAGCTCCTAGATCAATTAAAACATAAATACGACTATTGTTAATTTTACCTTCAATTTCCACTATAGTGGACTGATGATTAGCTTGTCGGCCATCCACAAATGCATTGATCCGATGTAAGATTCTGCCCACATCTCCCACTGTAGAGGCTTCCTGTAGGTTGTTTACTGTAGTCCTGGCTACTGAAGTCAAACGTGGACAATTCCTCCTTAGGTGAGGTTCTCCACAGTCCCAACATTTTAATGGTTTGCGGGGGTTGTCGCCAAACTTCTTTGTTCCCAGATTAACTGGTTTACCACCTCCTTGGGTGTTCTGGTTGTTGGAGTGAAAATATTTCCTTGGAAAATTCTTTGTTGCGTTCCGAAAAGGGGCTAGCTGATATCCCTTCTTCTGCTGATTCATTCGGTCTTGTTTCTTGTCTTTCCAAGCCTTGGGAAATTTTGACCGCTATTTGTATTGGTCGTAACACATTCGGGCCTTCCTGAAAACTTCACTCAAGGACTCAGGATTATTGAATTCGATTCTGTCCTTATAGGACCATGGTAAACAACTTAGGAACCGCTATATTTTTACCTTGTCCTCCCAGATATAAGGCACAGACCTTAGTAATTCCAGGAATTTGTTTATCAGGTCATCCATAGCAATTTGACCGAGTTGTAGCTCATAAAACTCTTTAGTTTTTTTTCATAGTAACTTTCAGATAAATACTGTTTCTTAAAGTACTTCTTAAAATCTGACCATTCCATCTATTTTTCCTTTAGGCCCTTGGCCAACTTCAGGTCCACCATATGCTATCTTTTCCTTTCAGATTATAGATGGCCATTCTGACCTTCATATTGCTGGAATAGTTGTATATCTGGAAATACTTCTTTATGTCTAATAACCATGCTTCAACTTCCTCCCCTGTTTTGGATTCCCCGTAAAAGGTAGACGGTTTGATTTTCTTAAACTTTCCCTCTAGACGGTCCACCTGTTTCCTTTTTCTTCCTATTTTTTTTTATCTTCTGCTGAAGATGTACCTCTGGAAGAGCTGTCCTCTTTTTCTGCTTCAGGACCGAAATTCTTGGAGGTCCTTTTACTGACCTCTTCTTCCCGATTATCGTCCTTTGGGATCTTCTTTGTCACTATGCTTCATAGCAGAACTTCATTTATTTCCTATTGTTCCTATTGTGTTTTTTTCAGTTTCTCATTGTCTACTTTGAAAACTTCCAGCTCCACAATGAGATTTCTCATAGTTTCCAGAACTTCGGTAGGTGAACTTCTGTCACTGTTCTGCCTCTGATCTTCAGGAGGCCTTTGTTCAAGATTCTTCTCGAGTTTGATTCCTTCTTTGTTTTGGGCTGCCATGATCAGAACAGAAATAAAGTGTTTTCTGTTTGCAACAGTAATTGTTTTGTTAGTTTTACATAAACAAAAAAATATGTGCTAAGTAAATATTTTGGCCTACTTTAGGTCCAAATGTTGTAACCTTTGCTCTGATACCATATGTAATGTACCCCAAATTTTCCAAATAATAAAAAAAATTCCGAGGAACATTAATCTTCAATTTATTCTAGAGACTTTTAGTTAAGAGAAGTAGGTAATTATCATCATCGTTAATTTCTACGAGATTCCTATGTTCTGGCTATCAAAATGATGAACGATCATTTCAAAAAAACATTTCTACTCCAACTTAACTTATACTGAACAAAACTTCTATACGAATAATCTTTTACATTCTAACATCCATCTTTTATAACCCTTCATGCTTGCGCGAAAGGGCAAACCTTATTTGACTTTTCGAAATAAAACCCATATACCATAGACTATATCCACATTATAAAGGGGTCGGGAGTGTACACCCTTAGTGAAAATATTACCGGCTTAGCATAAGGTGATTAAACGTTACTTCACATGGCCAAACAAATCGAGCGAACCCCTGTGAATACTGGTTGTGTATAGATCTTCCGATTATTATTAACATAATGGTTTTGATAACAAGCTTATCCATAACAAATCGTTTATCCCTGTCTTAACTGAATGATAACAGTTAGAGATTGATGGTCTTGTGTATCATTCCATGAAGGAACTATTCTCTACTTCGCATCAACTTAATATGAAAATGAAGGTTTCTTGTCAGTCGTGAGTTAAACCTTTGAAGAACCCATTAATGGAGACCATGCGAATGTGAAACCTGAGGTTATCACTAGACCCCTCGTCCAATATGAGCACGCCATCTCTGCCCCATCACATGGCCAGAGCCAGTCTTCGTACTACCACCATTTACTCTACATAGTAAGGGTTTACATGACTAGATGAGTTTTCATTTTTGTGAAGTTTCTGAATTAGCTCTGCGTTTTTCTCAGCAAGGGAGGTCTGCGACCTAGAGAATTTTTACTCGGTGGAAGCATGCAAGTCTACCCAACTGCCTTGGTAAGTCCATAATACTCCTCTGTTTTGGCAGTTGGATGGAACCTTTAGGGTTTCGTTAAAGTGGAAGAAAACACTCTGTACTATTAATCTTTTTATGACTTTTAGTGAAGGTTCTTTCCCCATTATCGTTATTATTTTCTTAACCCCTTGGACTATTCTCGGTCATGGGTAAGTATGCAACTAGTGAAGTACTATGTCTCCCTTCGTTGGTATTTCCCTTGTTTTCTTTATAGAGGCCAAAACTGGTGAAGTTTCCCCACAGGCGGTTCTTGGTCTTGTTTTGATTTTGTCACACCACAATTTACGTCAGTCATTCCCTTGCTTAGGTAACCAGATGTTTATTTGCCTGCGACATTCCCAACATTCAACCCTAGGGATGAATATTGGATACGAAGCCCTCTAAAAGGAACTCGATACTGAGCATATTTGTACATGCGTGAATATTACAGTTTTCTGGTAAGGTCCATATCTTCTTTACGGGTTTTTTCTATCAGGGAAAAAGTCCCAACTCTCGTTACTTGACTTATTCCTTACTATATTCATCCTTATCGTGTTCGATGTACAAAAATAGTTGTATTCTTTTCTTGTTTATTCGGTTCGGCTTTGCGTGAAATCTGTAAATTGTCGATCTCTTGGTTTACGATGAAGACCGCCTATTCTTGGTGAATTCGCGACCACATTCCTACGGTTGGATAGGGTTTTCTTGTACAGGGTTTTGATTTCAACTCTTATTCCCTTGTTTATCCTAAACGCACTTGTAAATACTTACATACGAGTTCTAGATTTCGTTGTAGCATTACTCGAGGACTTCTCAATTTTTGAAGACTTTATACTTATTTCCTGTTCGAAGTCCGATGGTTATTTTGTTGTGTTCTCATTTAATATTGGTTAATGACCTGCAATTTCCACTTCTTGAAAATTGGTGGAATTCATAATTCTCGTGAAAATCTTCGTGAATTGGACTCGTATGATTCTGTTGGTGGTGCACGTTTTTATTCTGTGCGTTCTTGAATGGTTGATAAACTCATTTTATTTTCTTCTATCATGATTAAATACTTTTGATTATTGAGATCTAATGATGGGACCCCCCTGTTTGCTGCGAGGGTACCCATCAGGTTATACTTGATCCACCTTTCCCCCTTGGGTTTGTGGATGACTCCTTCAATGACGCAGATGGAACCACCGTTCCTAAAATGCAAGCTAAGTGCAAACTTTTAAAATTTCCCGTGTTAATTCATCTAAGGTCATTTACCCTGGTAGTTCCTCTATAGTTCAACATTTAAATTTTACTCACTTTTTAATCTGGTACTAATTAAATTTTTCTTGATTTCTTTGCAGGGTTAAAATCGTCCAAGCCTCGGGATTTCCAAGGCCGTGCCTCTTACAGATGGTACTCAGGTTTTGATCTTATCACATTTTAATGAAAATCAATAGACTCCAGGTTCTATCATAAGGGTTGGTTCTGCCCTTAAAATGTCGTTATCATGGAAAACATATCAAGCTCTTATAACCGCGGGTTGACTATATAAAAGAAGAGACATAAGGGTCAAAATCTTTGTTTCTATATAATTGTAATGATTAGGATATAATGAACATGACTGTCTCATTATATTTCAATTGTATAACCGAGTTAGATGGGAAACTCAATCTTCTAGTAACAGTGTATTCTTTGTCTCGGTATATTAGATGTGTTATACACAGGATTATGTAGAAAGACGTATTCTTGTAATGAAAATTCTATTCTATACTTCCTTCCGGGTTTACCTTGATATTTATAAAGAAGTTGGAACGATTTCATTATTTGTTAATATAGTTGTGTAATTCGAACTTATCGAAAAATGTATATGCATACAAATTGTATGGCTCTAGAACCTTTGTCTTTCAACTCATTGGGATTTCTCTCCTCTAGTATTTCATTTCCAGAACTTCGTTTGCAATTAGTTAGACTGCTCGTTTTCCATTATATTATTTCATTTCTAGAACTTTATTTCATTGCAATTAGCATACCAGCCTGCACTGGGGTAGCATACCAGCCTGCGTTGGAGTACCAACCTATGTTGGGGTAGCATACCAGCCTGTGTTGGAGTACCAACCTGCGCTGGGGTAGAATACTAAGCTGCTTTGGAGTACCAACATGCACTAGAGTATCTCCCACTAATGGGGATCACATCACTTCCCGATACTGGGGAATACATCAATTCTCAGTACTTGAGAAAAACATTTTGACCACTCGAAGTTTGTCCTTGACAGAGGCTTGGTCAACATATATGCTACATGTTCGTCGATAGAAATATACTGGAGCAAGTGTCTTGTCATAGTCTTCTCCCTCTTCCTGGGAGAATCCTCTGGACACAAATCATTCTTTGTACATCTCTAGGCTATTTATCTGCAACATGTACATCTCTAGGCTATTTATCTGCAACATGATTGATCTTGTAGATCAACTTGGAAGTCACCATTGACTTCCCTTCTAGTCTTCGAACCAAGAAAAATATATATATCCCAGTCCTTCTGACTAGCTTCCTCCTCGGTCACTATAACAAAGTCTATTGAAGCAAGGGAATCTTCCCATAAGATCTCATATCTCCTTGAAGCCTCTGAAGCTTCAATGTTGCCTTCTCAACCCATTGCACATGTCTATCAGTCCTGAAAGATTTCTCTCTCTTTCATATGAATATGAGAGTCTCTGAGTCTCCATTCTCCCTCTGAATCTTGACTCCCTCGGAGTTTGTATAATCTTTAGAGCCATTTGCTCCTTCTATGTGTGATTATTTCCTCCGAAGTCTCCAGTGAATGGTCATAGGGAAGTTTCTCCTCCCTACTGCATCATGAGGGTTGATTCCCTCTGAGCTCTAGCTTTTTCTAAGCTGGTACTTGGTGGGGTCGCCTGCCTCACCATCGGTGGAGCCATCTTCTCCTCATGATATGGCTCATCAATGTTGTATCCTGCAATGTTTCATGGGACCACACATGTCTCTTCTTGATTATTGCAATGATTTTGGGTAGGCCCTTCTGGCTCTACTAACTCTTCCTGATGATTTGAAGAGTGATCAACTGCACTAGAGGGATTTGTTCAATCATCTTTGGAGCCTTCTGATCCTTACAATCAATCTCCATATGATATAATTTGTATCTTGCAAAAGTACCCTTCTTCTTCTTCTTCTTCTTTGGTACATGGATGTATACGGTCGTGTATACAACTTCTTATCTGGATAATCTACAACATGTCTTATATGTTGTCTCCTGCAACTGTCATTATAGCTTCCCTCCGAGTTATCACCTGTGACCTTCCTGGAACAAGGACAACAAAGGGAAAAAACAATAGACAAGAATAATACTCTTATAATAATAAAAACAAGAACGAGAACAATAATCACAGTAGCACCTTCTTAGAGCTATTGCTTGTGACCTGCCTGGAACAAGAACCAAAATAAAAATACAATAATAAGAAATAGGAACAATACTCTTCTAGTGTTGTGATCAATCATTCCTCCATGGTAACCTGCCCGGAACAAGAAAACAATGACACACAGTATAATAGCATTTTCATAAGAACATATCTATGTCAACAAGAATAAAAAGGAAATCTCATGGTAATCATCATATTATTACCAAGGTGACCTTCCTGGAACAAAACAAGAAGTATCTCCTAGAGGAGATGTTAGTTCATCTTGCGACCAAGTACAATAAGCATTTATATCAATAGTACTCACATGTTTCCAAGTATTCATTGTATCTAGTAGTAATAAAACCTTTCAAGGATTGTTGTCACAACTAATAATGTAACAATTATCAAACTTGATATGTGCAAATTGGAAACTTATTAATTTAATCAATCACACCTGGAATCCAGAGTCTTATCTTCAAGAACGAGTGTTGTTGATTTTCTTCCAAGTCTCCTTCACTCAAGATGACAAGTATTCTCTTCAACCTGTCCCCTGTACTTAAGACAATATGCTTTCTTGACAGAAATTTGAGTTAGAGAATATAATGCAAATAAACTCAATCTCAACCTTAATTAATCTAATACTTTGACTAGAGTCATCTTATAACTTTAACTTTGAACAGAGGTTACTATAAATTCAATAAATCAAAATACAACTAGATGTTCGTAAGATTACAATAATGCCATAATGAATAGAGGCATGTGAAAACAATCAAACTTGAAGTGCAATGTTCCTCTGAATGTGTTGGGTCTGATATCCCTCTGTATCTACGATTATAAGAGATCCCTTCTCCTGCAATCACACTCAAAATAGTGATACAATTTAAATATATATAAGTACATACCTCCGACAATATCGACAAGTAGTGGCACCATCCGACAGAGGCGACAAGCAATGACGAACCTTAAAACTTCAAAGGTGCTCCAAATTGTAATCTAAAGGTAGATGAAGATGTGTAAGTCGAATTAGGACAACCAAAAATTAGTCCCAACACTTCACGGAAAATTTCACTGCAATTGGTGCTGGCACGACAACTGGTGTTGCAACTGGCATTGCAAATGGTGCTGCCACTGGCACTGTAACTGGTGCTACAATTGGCACTGCAACAGGTGTTGCAAATGGCACTACAATTGGCATTGCAACTGGCACTGTAATTGGTGTTGCAAGTAGCACTGCAACTGGTGCTGTAATTGACACGAAGCAACTGATATGAAGGAACTGACACTGCAAATGCAACTGACACTACAAACCTAGGATTTTATGAGGAAACCTTAATTTCTCAACTTCAGAAATTTGAAGATCTGATCTAGGGAAGAGATGCGCCCTACTTAGGCAACCTTCCTAGTGAGTTCAGTAAGTGCTCAATGAGCTTGAAAATGGGGGAAACTAAGGATCTTCCTTCCAATGGTTAGACTGTTACGAAGGAAACCATCTCTGATACCATGTTGAAATTTTGGTATGCTCGTTTAACCATAGACAATGTCACATCATTGTCACCCAACCATAGGAATTCACATATGCCACCCCCAAGCACACTAACCTTTACTTAGAATAATTCCGGCAAGCTTACTCCAGAACCAACAGTTAAACCCTAGCTGCTAACTGCAACAACTCAAGACAAGTAGAGCGCTCCTTCTCCAAGGGTAACACACAAGAGAGAGAGTCTTCATATCCAAAAAACAAGTACCATACAAAACTGCAGTAGCTGTAGGTGCACTACTCTCTCAGACTTGCGTTATACTTACAATAATATCACCAAGAGTATCACCAAGAATGTCACCAAGAGAATCACTAATAATGTCACCAAGAGAATCACCAAGAGAGAGACGAAGACCAAGAGATAACCATGCACCCTTATTCCTCCTTGTAGATGCAGTTGCAGTTGCAACTGCATCTCTCCACAAGACTTGTTCTCTGACTGGGTGTACAAATGAAATAAAACATCCTCTATTTATATTAATCTATCCAGTGAATTTTCTGGCTGGGACGACCTGACTTTCTGGTAATTATATTTTTTTTTAATCTTTTTCCTGTGGAGCCGACTTGTATTTCTGGAAGACAATATTCTAATATTATTTATTCTGCTAGGTTGACTTGTCTTCTAGGGTTTCCCCACATCTGTTTAATGGTTCACTTGCTTTCAAAATATTCTATTCTAAGTCATAGGTTACATGTGGAGGTTAATACCTCCTATAGCTACCAAAACATCAACAAGGACCAATGCACTTACTAGGGTCAATAGGTGTGTTTACCAATGCATCAACAAGGGAAATTTTTTGCATTGGCCAACATTGTAAATAGGGTACCTTTTTGCAAAGGTCAACACACTTTCTAAGGTAAGTTTTTGCAAGGGCCCAAACCTCAGTGTTTTCAAGTTTTTCATGCTTTTTTGTGTCTGTTACAATGTTTTTTAGGGCATGTTGATGCTCAATTAGCTTCTAGTTTGTAGGATTGGCTCTAAATCCTTAAAAATCTAGAGGATTGAGGAACAACCCCCCCTAGGGTTTCAATACCTTTCCTTCAAGAGATTTTTTAGGGTTTGTATCTCTATTTTTTCTCTGCAAATAGGTTGTAGTTTTGCATTCTCTTGGTTGATTGCACCTATAGGTTTCTTTCTTGCATTAGTTTCATTTTAATTTGAAAAAAACCAAACTACAAAAAGCATATAAGTAGGGGCATATAGCTAGTTGCATTGCATTTTTTTAGTTTTCTATTATAAAAATAGGCCATTCTCTTTTGCTATTACAAAATGCATATGTAATTAAGATTTGTTTAAAACCCTTAGTGAAAAAGAAAAAGGCCACTTAATACCCCTAATTTTTTTGCTTGACAATAGGGATTTTTCTCTTTAGTAGATATGATTGCATGTAGAATTGTTTGAAAAAAAAATTCCTGTTTAAAAAGTCTAAATTTTTATGCAAGTTATTTCTATTTTAATTAAAAGAAAAATCAACATTTAGGGTTTTAATTAAATTACTTGCATATTTATTTAGATTTTAGTTTCAGTGCCATTTCTTTTTCATAATTTCATTTCAACATTTTAATTTTTCTTACACCACAAGCACACAAAATCACACATTAAGTTATATGCTTGGTTCATGACGCCAAGATCATCCTTGAAATAAATCAATTAAATTAACACACATTTAAGCCCCCTTGGGCACCAAAAACATAAGTGTAGTTAAGTTAGGGTCTAAGGGAAAGGAATCCAAATAATTCCCCATGGTCACTTACATCTAATACATAGAAGTTGACTTTTTAGGGAGCCAAAATCCTTTCTATAAGACATGGTCCCATCCCGTTTGGACACTCTTAGAGTAGATAATTCCAAGGTCTAGATCGGAGATGTGATTGTGACTCCTTGCTCTTTCACTACTGAAGATCCCCAAACTGTGTGATTTCAGCATGAAGGCAAGGTCTCTTGTTACACATGTCCGTGAAGAGGTATCTTAGTGATCAATCTTAGTTATCTTTACCTATGTGGCTCTTGCAGGAGGGAGGGCACCTGAGACATATTTTGACAGGCCTTTGGGACCTCTCACTACCCATTGCCCCGTAGTTATAACTATCTCTCACACCTTCACTCAACTACGCATGGGACCTCATCTCCCCTTGTTGTTAGTTGTTTAGAAGGTCCCCATCCATAGTCTAGGTTTTTTTTGTGCTTTTGGTTGATCTTTTATGTTAGAGTATTTTTATTTTTATAGGATGGAACTACTTGAATCAAGCCTTCTTCACTTTTTAGATAAACTTGAAACCACATATGAACCACGTGAGCACGTAGTGTGTGTATTTGATTAAGTAATTGCTTAATTAATCTCTTCTTTTCTTTATCCTTTTGATTAAATTTTTTCTTAGAGAGATACTTACCTCAGGACACCATAACTTCCCATAGGAGACATACTCATAGGATGCAATGCCTTTGACCCGAGTTCTCCATTAGATGTAGTATCCTCTCTACTCGACGAAACAAGGTCCCCCACCCTAATCCACCTTCAAGTTCTATCTCATCTGACTCGGAACCCCCCTCCCCATTGAGGGGTACTAGTATATCCATTTTCGGTCCCACTTCCCCCTATTAGGTCCTTCATCCCCTTTTAACCAAGTTTCACTATGGTTGGAGCTAACCCAAGACCCAACATTAATAAAACCTCTATGCCTTTCATGGCTAGTTTAAATCTCCCTGATTTGAACAAGTTGATTAACTGTCCCATCCACCATGACCCTAATTGGCCCCCCATGCTAAAACAAATATCATTATATATCCCTAAGTTTGAAGGCAAAAAATGAGAAAACCCCTCTAACCACATCATGTCCTTCCACTTTTGGTGTTCCTTTAACTCCATAATGAAGGATTTGATTAGGTTGAAACTTTTCCAATGCACTTTGATGGGTGTTACTATCAAATGGTACATAGACCAAAACTGTAACACCCACAAAACCTTTGAGTCCATATTCAAAGTGTTTCTTACCTTCTTCCAGCTCCCAGTCTACCATGACATAGATATATAAATCCTAACTAACTTTCGTCAAACCATTTCTACCCAAATCTTGGACCACATCCAAGAGTGGCGTAAAAGACATGGCTTATGTAAATCTCAGATTAGTGACACTTTCCTTATGGATTGGTTTTTGAATCCCCTTATTCCCCCCATTTCCAAAGAGGTAGCCATGACAGTGCCTAGGAATGAGGAAGAAGCCATCCAAAAAACCCAACAATATGATCGTATTTATTCACAATCAAGGTACCTTTACACCATCCTTCTCGATGCCCCTCGCTCTCGCTCAAGTGACATGTGTGCACCAGGGGCATCCCATGTAGTTGATGGACTTATTGGATCTATGTCTCACACCCATCCTACTCCTCATAGACCTAGTGGATATGGTCACCCTTATGGTGGGATTAGTACCTCATACCCTCAACCTTCTATGGGATATTTTTCAACGGTCCATGGTATCTTAACCCCCCTCATTACCCTTCTCGCCCCTCATCGCAATTAGGCACCAATACCTCTTACCTACACCACATGCACATCCACATGGTCAAGGCACCCCTTATGGAAGCTCTCTTTGTGGTGGTGTTGTTATGAACCCTTATTACCCTTTTCCTGTTCCACCACTAGCTACCACATCTCTTCAAGCAATGGTACCCAAACCCCCTACTAGTCAACCTACACCCCCTCCATAAGGGAAAGTGTATCCACAACAAATTTCTCCTAATCCCCCCAATCACAACAAGAATAAAAACAAGGGGAAAGTTATTAAGAACAACCAAAACTAGGAAAACTAGGGAAATCAAAATCCTCCACCTAATACCAATGCTAGGGGAAATTAGCCCACCACAAACCAAGGCTAAGGTAACAATCCCCAACCCAAGCAGGGGAAGAACCAACACTTTCACACTAATAAACCTTGTGCTAGTTGTGGTGTTTATGGGAATTACACTCATGATTTCCCCCTCTTAATTGAAATGCATCGAATGTGGGAAGTAAATGAGGTTGCCAAGCGCACCAATAGTCAAACTACCCCACCCTCCTCATTGCAACCAACTATTTTGAGAGTTCCTTTCCCAACACAAGGGTTTGTGTCCACCTCCGAAGCCCCCCCATATGGACCCCCTCCACTTCCACCACTCTTGGGAACGAGAATTACTAGTTCTTCTTCTTGGATTTAGCTAATGTTAATCTTACTATTCGATCCTGCTAGTATAGTGTTCCCCCTAGGGCACAACCGACTTAGTCCTATGATCCTCCTCCAACCAACAATGGACCTTTACATATTCCTCACCCTACTGCGGACCTACCTCACAAGGTACCCAAGGTTCCATTAAGGAGAAATGCCCATAACCATCATGGGCAAGAAACCCACCACTACAATATAGTGGATGACTTAGTTCAATCCCTTGTAGCAATGTCATCCCTTGAAGTCCTCCAAATGTGTCCTTTGGAGAGGAAGGATTTACTAGCTACTTCAAGCACTATTGATCCATCGAACGACATAATGATTACCTTCAATATTGACAAGACTGAACCATTTAGATTACCTAGAATATGGGCACTATATATATATAACATGTATACTCAATATTTAATATTTTATTTATAATTCGATGCTCATTATCATTACAACAATGTGTATAAATACACACAAAGGAGTAAAGTCACGTCTTTTAAACAATTGAAGATGACTTTACGTTACAATATAACTAATTTAAATGTAATTTAATTAATTATTTTACAGGTCATCCCTTCCTTAAAAGATTCATCCTCGAAGCATGGGTAAAGATGAATGCTTGGATCTAAACTCCTCATTTTCTCAAGTAGCTTCATCTTTGTGTAATTTTTTCCATTTGACCAGATACTCATTAACTTTTCTAGAATGCAGGAATTTGGTTCGTACTTCTAAGATACATTCAGGAAGTAGAATTAACTTTCCTTCTTTATCTAAAAGAGGCAATTATGTTTGTATATGGATGGTAGAACCCAAATTTTTCTTCAAACAAGAAACATGGAAAACCTCATGCAATTTCCCTTTATTTGGAATATCAAGGGCGTAAGCAACTTGACTGATTCTCTTTCGAAATTGATAGGGTCCTTAAAACTTAGGAGCCAGTTTGTGTTTCTTGTAATTTTTAAGAGAACTCTGTTTGTAAGGTTGTAGTCGAACAAATACCCAATCTCCTGTCATAAATTCTCAGTCGGTTCTTCTTTTGTGAGCTTGTTTTTTGGTTTGGTTCCTTTCTTGTTCGAGGTGACCTTTAAGAGTGTGTAATATTTCGTCTGATGTAACGAGATAGTCTTTCACGGTGGGGACTTTGGAATCAATAACATATTCCTTAATTGAGGG
Organism: Picea engelmannii; assembly: GCA_009831015.1. Lineage (NCBI taxonomy): Eukaryota > Viridiplantae > Streptophyta > Pinopsida > Pinales > Pinaceae > Picea > Picea engelmannii. Next base: position 81,616 of record ML787312.1, read on the forward strand.
AGGCAGATAACCATACAAGGCTTCAAACATGGATATTTTTGTTGAGGTATGATATATACTATTGTACCACCATTTTGCAAGGTGTAACCAATTAATCCATTTTGTCTGATGATCATTCAAAAAATTCCTTAGATACCCTTCAAGGAATTTATTAGCCACTTTATTTTGGCCATCTGTTTGGGGATGGTATGAAGTACTCATGGTTAAGGATGTCCCATCTTGGTGAAATAGTTCTTTCCAAAAGTTGCTAGTGAAACCTTTGGAAATCGATGAAGCTTTAAAATATTTTTAACATAGATATCGACGACTTGGCTAGCCTTGGCTTTTGAAAAAATCCCAACAAAGTGGGTATATTTGGTTAGTTGATCCACAATTACAAATACAACATATTTTCCTTTAGAGGTAGGAAGACCAGTAATAAAGTCCATAGATATTTCAAACCATTTTTGGCCTTAAATATGAAGGGGTTGAAGAAGACCTAGAGGAGCGATTGTTTCAAAATTTTGTCTTCGACAGGTTTCACATTTTGTTACATATTTCTGAATGTCGAACCACATACCCTTCTAAAAGAAAGACTGGTGTATATTGTAGTAAGTTTTGAAAAACCACACATGGCCTACTGTTAGAGAATCATGATTTTCTTTCAAAACTTGGAGTTTGAACTTGGAAGAGTTGGGTAAAAACATCCTTTGTTTGTACCATAGTATGTCATTTTCTCAATGAATTTAACATTTGTAGTTGGTTTCCTTTAAACTTCCTCTATTAGCTTCCCTTATCTCTATATTTTTGACATACTTAGTTTGAACTTTTGAGATTCATTCGGGACTATGGAAATAAAACACAGTGCAGTGTCACTATCAAGTTTCTTTGATAACCCGTCTGCAAAAAAATTCTCCCTTCCTTTTTATAAAGAATATCGAAGTCAAAGACTTGGATTTTGCTCACCCATTTTTGTTTTTCAAATGAAAGGTTCTTTTGAGTTAGAAAATACTTCAAGCTATCGTGGTTTGTTTTCACGAGAAATTTTGTTCCCAGCAAGTATTGTTTCCATTTAACCAAGGCATGCATAATTGCCAACATTTCTTTGTCATATGTTGATTTTGTTTGCTCCCTTGGTTTGCATTTTCGACTTTTGAATGCGATGGGATGATTATATTAAATAAGTACGACACCTAATCTTGTTCCTGAAGCATCACATTCAAGGACAAAGGTTTTGGATAAATCTAGTGCTGTTAAAACCAGAGTGGCTGTCATTAAGAGCTTCAACCTTCTAAAACAAGCTTCGGCCTCGTCATTCCATTTAAATGCATCTTTTTTCAATAGCGTTGTTAATGAGGCCAGAATTTGTGCATAGTTTCGAACAACTATTCTATAGTACCCGGTAAGACCAAGAAATCCTCGTAATGATGTGATTGATTTGGGGCTAGGCCACTCAGTAACTGCCATAATTTTCTTCGGATCCACCTTGATTTCTTCATCTGATACAACATGTCCCAAGAATATTTTCTCTTTTTTTCCAAAGCTGCATTTAGATTTGTTAGCATGGAACTTATTCTCTTGAAGGAGTCTTAGTACCGTCTCTATGTGCTTGAGGTGTGAGTTCCAATTCTTTCTATAAACAAGGATATCATCAAAGAAGACAAGTACACACTTCTATATGTATGGACAAAATAAATCATTCATTACTACTTGGAAGGTAGTAGGAGCATTGGATAAACCAAAAGGCATGACCCCAAATTCGTACAACCCTTCATGGGTATAGAAAGCAGTTTTGGGAATGTCTGCCTCTTGAATTATTATTTGGTAATAACCTGATTTCAGGTCCATCTTGGAAAAATATTTAACACCATGGAGCTCCTCTAGTAACTCATCCACAATTGGAATTGGAAATTTATCCTTTATTGTAATTTTTTTTAATGCTCGATAATCAAGACAGAGTCTATATGACAAATCCTTTTTCCTAACAAGTATGACTAGAGATAAGTAAGGACTCTTGCTTCATGTAATAACATCGTATTCCAATAATTCTTGAACCAAACATTCAAATTTTTTCTTATGTTGGTGCGACTGCCTATAAGATTTTTTCCTAATTGGGGTGGAACCATGGATATTTTCTATGTTGTAGTCTCTAGAACAAGGTGCAGGAAGTGTGCAAAGAGGTTTCTAAAAAATGGTGCTATATTTTCCAAGAATTTTGTCTAATTTCTTGTGATCGCCATTTTTTTCTCATTAGTAGTCTCCTCTATCACATATCAATGTAAGAAATAATCTCGGGCCCCCTTTTTAATTGTTTTTTTCCATCCTATTAGACAAGACTATTTGTCGAGGAGGATAGTTAATTCCTTGTAATTTGTACTTTTCCCCATTTTCATAAAATCTTATAAATTACTCTTCTAAGTCTAATCCAATAGTACCAAGCGTGGCTAACCATTGCCCCCCCAAGACAATATATACCCCTATGATGGGAATAACACACACACAGATTTTAATTTGTAGTCATTCATGGATAATTCTACCTTGTGGCATTTCCCATCACATGAAGTAGTCCTATTTCTTGGGATGGAGACTTGAAATTTATAGGTAGGATAAATGAATATGTTTAATTGCCTTGCTATCTTTGTATCTATAAAGTTATGTGAACTTCCACTATCTATGAGCATTGTTACTTTAGTTTTCTTAACATAGACATAAACTTTAAGAGTTTGGGGTTGAGAAATACCTGTCATTACAACGACATAGAGTGTAGGACTTGCATTTTGGTTTCCCGACTCATGGGGATTTCGTGAGTCACCATTATTTGTTTCTTCATCGGATGAAGATATGTCCCCTGCTTCATCATCCTTGTCATTTCCACTCTTGTCTATTTCGCAATGAAAAAACTTTTTTTTCCTTACACTTATGGCTCGATTTCCAATTGGGTGCGTTACATTTAAAACATTGGTCCTTATTTTGTCTTGTATCTAGTGGAAGTGTCCTTCTGTGAGGGGGAATGTATTTAGAGCTAGAGTCTTCGAGTGAGCACCATGATATATTTTTATATGCTTTAAGTTTATTTTCAATGAATTTGGCTTTCTGACGAGCTTGCTCAATATCCTTAATGTCAAGTAATTCAAGCTCATTTCAGATATTTTCTTTCAACCCTGATAAGGTTATTTGAAGTAGCCAATCTTCTGATATATTAGGGACACGAGTGTCTAGCATATGTATATCTTGAAAAAATTCCTCCACTGTATCGAACTATTGTAGTCGACCAAGTTTAGCCAAAACCCCCTTTTCTTCTATGTTGAGAAAATGTAGGAAGAAGTTCTTTTTGAATACATCCTAGTCTCTTGCTAGAGACTTGGATTTTTCTCTCCACCATAGGAACTAGTCATATGTAAAGTCCTTTAGATGTATAGACGCCACATTAAGTTTTTCTTCATCATCATAAATTTGGTAATACCCGAAGTATTGTTAGATTTTATTTACCCATTGATCTAGGTGGTATCGGTGGCCACCCACCTTCTCCAACTGGCCCAAAACATGTTTCTGGCAATTTTGATAATTTACTATTTTTAGCAGTTTTTAACTTCCGGGGCCATTTTGAGGCCCTAAACGATGTTTTTTGAGAAAACGGGGAGCAAAATGGATCGTAGATCAATGTTTCTCACCCAAAAGTTGTAGTTCTCGGATAGATCTTTCCAACGAGCTATTGAGCGCCCCAAACGGAGATCGTATGCAAAAGTTACGCCCCTAGGAAGTTGACGTATCAACTACCCCATTGGGGCCCACAAACCTTTTGGCTTTTCATCTTCCGGGGTTAGGGTTTTGGATTTTACTTATGTTAAAAAGGCCCTTAGATCCTCATTGTAAGAATAATCTTCTCATGGATTCGAGTAGCCATCACATCTCTTCTTAGAGATAAGCTACCACCATTCTAGCGAGTCTTTCACTCTGTATTTTACAGTCTCTATACATTTATTTCATTAATAGAAATCGTGTATTACTGTATATCTATGAATCTTGTTTTATTTCCGCTATATCTCTGTTATATTGTTGTCTCTCTTGTGGTATCAGAGCAGGCTACTCTTGATCATTTTTCAGTGCATGTCCTCGACGAGGTCCGACTATAGCAAGTTGGCTCTCGAGCTTGTCTTTCTTGAGGACAATCGCTCTCACACACCCAAGAAACCCTCAATGGTGGAATAAAAGAAAAATGATGGAATAGACGATCCTATCAGTCTGTTGCTTGAGCAAGCTCTCACGCGACAGAGGGACGAAATGATGGATAATTTTTCCCACATCCTTCAACGCCTGCCGATAGCATCAAGCACATCTTCATCAAGTGGCCACTTTGGAGGCACCTCACCTTTCAAGGTACAGGTTAATTTTGATATTCCCGTATTTGAAGGTCAAATAGATGCAGATGCCCTAGATAAATGGTTAAATCTGCTAGAAGGTTATTTCTCTATTCAT
>ML787312.1:88737-111593 GCA_009831015.1 Picea engelmannii
GGGACATTGAAAACCCAATTCCTAAGGATAAATCCCTACCTAAATGGGGAGATATATTTGGAAGGTTTAAAGAGGGGAATTATCTAGATATTGTACCATTGAGCAACCCTAGCAGGAGAAATTTCAATGTCTTAGTTTATCAAAATATCAAGAATTTGAGGTTACATTCTATAGCAGCTAGGGCACCTGTCCTTCCTTGCTCTTAAGCAATTAATTGGCTCATTTAACACATTGATATAGAAGAACGGGTTATGAAGAATGACAAGGGAGAAATTATTGCTTCATTCAAGACTATAGATGTGCAAAAGTACAACAACTTCCCTAAACTTGATAAAAATCTAAGTGTAGATTTTGTGTAACACCCAGTTTTCCCCAAGACTATAATTATGCTAAGACTTCATATAAGTATACTTATGAAGCATGTAACTATGTTTTGATTTAATAAAAACACCAAAATCATTGAATGAGAGGGAACAACCTTGCAAGTACTGGCCATGATACACAAGTGGGAAATTGATGAAGTAAGAATGGATGAAGTGGCATGGAGTAGGGAGCTGAGTTGTTTTGATGAAGAAAATAGGAAGCTTGGTCAACAAGCTAATTTATGCTTGCTAAGCATAAACTCATACCCCAGTGTACCCTATCTGAATGAGCTACATGAATATTTATGAAGGGCCAGGAAAGTGGTTGAGGCAGTTAATGGTTATTGACAAATTGGTATTTTGGAGAAGCAAAGGGCCAATTGAATGACAAACAATAGGACCTCACGGTTTCCCCTTTAGGATAGAGACTGCGGACTGTAGCTGACTTCTGACAGAATTTACGAGAGTCCCAAGGGGATTTGTCAAAGAAGAGACCAAAGGTGGAAGAACACCGAGAGAGACAAACAATGAGATAGAATATAGAGAGAAACATAGAGGAGGTAGTGGGTGCACTCACACAGACCAACAGAGGCTAAGAAGAGAAGAAATTAGAATTTAGCTTTCACTGAGGAAAATAGGAAGCTTGTCTAAATTAAGATTGATCACCATAAAGCAAAGAAGACCTGAATCTAGACTGGAGAAAGAAGGACTACAACTTGGTGCTTACTGGACATAAACCAACACTGGTAAGGGGAGGTCGTTGAGGGATTGTTTAGCAGAGAAGGGACTCCCTTGTGCAGAGGAAATCCAATTGAGAAACCACCTGATAAACCTATAGAGTTCATGAGCTCAATGGGAAGAGGGAAACTTTTGTTGTGTTCACAGGAGGAAGGTGAGTAACCTTCCTGGATCATCTTAGTTCTTGGAAGCCAACTGAATCAATTCCCATTTTGGTATCATGGCTTGGCACGGGGGTGGCGTACTGTAGGAAGGCACTCTGAAATATGGCCTAAGGTTGGGAGGAAATGCGTCCTCTCTTAGTCAATTGGTATTGGAAATGAGTGATGTATACATGTAAATGCCTGATTAATGGGAAATGTAAATGCTTGAAATTGATACATTAAATCTCTGAATAATTATGATAAACCAACATGATCATTGTTAACTTGTTAAAACATGAGAATGAATATGTATGGACATGTTGTATCCCTATGAACCTTACAAGTTTAGAGGAAATTTTGTAGGATATGGACAAAAATATCATTTAACCTATGTGGTGAGTGTCCAGTTATGTGGAGAGAACTCTACGAGGAATGAAGAACCCAAAGTCCCAAGGAAACTATGATTATTATGTGGAAATATTGAAAGATATGCAAGATCTTATTTCCTCATAAAATCTAGAGGCTTTTGATGGTCTTAGAGTTGTTTTCTAGCCCTTAGAGATTTGATAAAATCCTTGAATGCATAAGTCCAAAATTAGATTGTGTTTGTGGAGAAAATCTAAGTTTAGTCGAGATGACTTGCAACCCGGATTGACGCGGTGAGCAGATATGGACCGTTGATCGCATGGCGTACCCAACATATTAATCAAGGGGTAGATCCTAACATGACTTTGACGAGGGAGATATTGAGTCAACGAGACCCATTGATCTGTCGGAACATGGCCATGGTGGATCTTGGATCATTGGATCCAATTGATAGTCCATTAGTGTAAGGTCGGTCGAAGGTCTATAGAGGATATTAGAGGAGGGAGTTTGATGGCAGGAAGTATAAGGACTATAGATCTCATGGAGAGTGTCGAGGAATCACATCCGCTAGATACTGAGAGAATTTCCCATAGGCATGAAACTTACCTACCTTATCTAACGACTGGTTGGAATCTCCGAGGCACACTACATCCACATGATCAAATGATTGAGGACCGTTCGATCTATCGGAGTATGTGTGATTAGAGTGGTTGATTCAGAGTATTCAGTGGAGTCACGACAGGAATACTCCAATAAGGAGGAGTTTTGAAAGTGAAGGTAAACTGTTTATTGGGAACGAGAGATATTTAATCTCAAATGTTCATCAAAGTGGACCTCGCTGGAAAGGCTAAGCCCAAAACTTGATACATGGTTAACCATCAATTGAGTAGAGGCTCCGAGAGAATCATAGTTGTTGAACTGGATTATCCAAGAGCTATTAGATCCTTAAGATAATTCGTCAGCCCAATGTCATCAGAGATAATAGTTCCCTTGGCAATGAGTACTCCAAAGGGAGTGAGTCTAAATTAACCAAAAGATGTTATAAAGAGGCTGAGGGGGAATAACGGTTGCCTGATTGGGAATGCCTAACTCCCTTGAGTTCCTTGAATACCTTAAAAGGAGACTTGTAGTGATGAATTTGTAAGATACACCATTACTTATGTAATTATGATAAGAGAAGTCCTCACATTAATGACTAGCGATTCCACTATCTAGTATTAGTAAGAAGAGAGAATTTGACATCCCACCAACCTAAGAAATGTTTAGGGGGTCGGGTGTGATATAGAGGGGTATCAAAGATGAGTTCAAAATATAAGCTTGAATGGGCCACCAAGGCTAATTAAAACTGTTAAAAGGAGAGAGAGAGAGAGAGAGAGAGAGAGAGAGAGAGAGAGAGAGAGAGAGAGAGAGAATTTTTTTATGTTGTTCAACATACATGATTTTTTTGTAATGTAATTACTAATAACGATTGTTATTTTAGCATGCAGGACATACTGAGAGGCAACAAAGGTGATTGGTGTAGCATGTTATGGAAGAAATATCACACCTTAGAGATGAATAATCTGATGGTCGAAGGGATAAATATACCCCTCTAGATTTTATGGCCATTATTAGAAGTTTGAAGGCAGATAATGAAAGGCTCATGAGGGCTCAATCTAAACAAGTCGAGTTAAATGCAGTATTACTGCAGAGTCTGTTTGAAATCCAGAAACATCTGCAACAAGGTCCTAGCAATGCAGAGTTGCAACAATCGGAGAGGTTGAAAACCCCTTCGGATGCCCAAAAGCATGGATTAGCTCACATCAATGTGGGAAAGAGTTCATCTAGGAAGAGGCATCGAGATGCCAAGAAAGGAGGATTAGGTGGAAGTGTTTCCACGAAGTCTCCTAGTAGGAAGAATACTTCGGTATAGATGTCTAGTAGTGTCATGGAGTCAAGTGTTCCAAAGAAGAATAAAAGGAAGAATTCTCAGAGTTCTTTGAATGAAGAATTCAAGAAGGCTAAGTCGTCTACCTTCGATGTAGAGATAAAGAAAGGAGAAGAAGTTGAAGCATGGTTGTTCGGTGTGAAGAAGTACTTTCGGGTACACAATTACTCTGATAATACCAAGGCAAGGATTGCCATTTTTAACCTGAATGGAGGAGCTTCTATTTGGCGGGAAGTGTTGGCCCTTGACCAAGCTTTGGTCAGTTTTGGCCCACTTTTGGACTTCGACACGATGGTCGAAGAAGGAGTGCCCAGGCGGAGCTGAGATCGTGGATCTCACTTATTGTGCGGGATATGTGGACCCAGTAAGGGGTCGTGTAGGGTTTTGTAATGGGTTTATGGGATGTCAGACCATGGGTTCTCCCCATGTTTTAGCCCTATTGTAAGATTTTGTAAAGTATAAATAAAGAGGAATGTATTGTAGTTCAAGTAGTTTTGTGTGAAATAGTATCTCTGTGCATAGAAGTGTATGTGGTCAAGGGTTTGTGCCTGACTGTGATTTTGTAGCAGGTGCTAAGTTTTGTGATATGGATTGTGGCTCTGTGCATTTGACCTATTTTTGGAAGGCAAAGAAGGAGGATCTAGTGCATAGTGCGCAGATATCCTGTCTTGTGTGAAGTTCGACTCTATGGATTAGTGCACAGGAGTGACTGGATGTAAGATTTTGGCGAATAATAAAGAGGCGAAGCGATTTGTGGACGTAGCCCCACCCTGGGGTGAACCACGTATATCTGGTGTCTCATGGTTTTCTTTGTGCTATGTTATTTCTGTTATGAATTTGCTCAGTGCTTTGATTATGATATGTAATGAATATATATGTTGTTCCTTAAATACTTTTCTTATGTTAAAGGGTAAATGAATGCTAGATCTAACTCATAGTGTTAAGTGCTAAGTGCTCAGGGTATATAATCATTTGTTGTTACTGCATTGATTTGTCTTTGATTATGCTTTGCAGTGTTAATAGGATTAATAAAATAATGCATGACACTTCCTAAGCGTTAACATAATATTCTGCGAAGTACTCTTATCACAGATTCGTGTCCCAACCTGACTATAGAAACCTACGTCCTGTAACCCCCCCTGCTTCTACCTCGAATGATACTTTGCCTGCTTCGTAGGTGGTTCTGAAAGGGCCGGTAGTCAGGGTTTTGTTGGTGCACTGTTAAGCGTTGAACCCTGGGTTTGCTCCCGTGCCAACAAATGGTTCCATTGCCGGGACTTGAAACTGTGATTGCTGGGAACTGAAGTAAAGAAAAAGAAAATCTCTCTGCGTAGATATGCTGCTGAAGTACACAATACTCTATTTGACTTGCGAAGATTTGTGCCAAGAAAGCAATATGTTTTGAAGAAAAGAGGTAAGATCCTAAGAGAGGTAAGCTTTGGGATTTGGTAAGAGAAAGATAAGTGAAATTTTTTGTTTCGAAAGCATGAATTTAAGTATGTTTAATAGATTATGTCCTAGTCTGAAGGCTAGGGTGCAATTGAAAGAAAGAGTTGATTTGAGTAAATTTAATGGAAATGAAGAAATAAATGTTATTCCTATGCATATAAAGAGTTTTTGGACTGATAAGTGGATGCATAAACCTAGAAAGAATTTTTGCAGATTACAGGTCCAACACTATGATCCTAGGGGAAGTTCGCAGTACATAAAAGATTAGGGAACATTTAAGAGAAAAAGAGGATTTACTTTGTGTTATAACTACAGAAGGCCTTGGAGTAGTCCCTATTTGTCTTTGTTGCAAGGTTGTTGGTCATGAGGTTGAGGATTGTCCAAGGATTATTGCTAAAGTTAAACAGAGTGATATAAAACAAGAAAATTATGAAGAGAGCCAAGAGACTAAGGGTATGTTAGAAATTCATAAGGAGAAAAGGTCAAAGGAAGTTTAGACTATGTTATTACAATTGGAAGAAACGATGGATGTTCACAAAGATGTCAGTTTACCCGAAAGTCTGAAAGAAAAACAACGCATAAGTGAAAGAATAAGAGACTTCGACATAGACTGTATAGTCTTGGATGAAGAAACACAAGTGAATATTATGATAGAAGAAAGTTGGGGAGTTTTGGGAAATCCTACTGTGGTACCTTCTTTAGGAAGGATAGGTTTGTTTAAGGGAAAGATGATAACCTTATGTGGAAGAGTAACTATTGCACCTATTATTGTTTATGGAACATCGTCTGAAGAAGAATTTGAAGTCATTAGGTTTGTTGAGGACAATGCCCCTTTCCCAATTTTGTTAGGGACTTGGATTGAGAAGGATCATATCAGAAGGAAAATAGAGGAAGAAGTTAGAGAAAATAAAAAGAAATAATTAAGGGATTTCATAGCTAGGAAAATAGACCAACTAAGAGAATAACAAGAGGATAAGTCGAAGTAACAAAGAAAAGTAACAACGCAGGAGGGACAAAAACCAAAAGAATTAGCTATCAAGGTTGAAAGAATGCAAGAAGGCTTGAAGGACCTATCTGTCCAAGAGAGAAGCATGCCCACTCAGGAAGTTTTAAGAAAAGGAATATTAACTTCAGAATATTTGAGGGTACCTCAATAGTGAAAAGACACTACGCTAGGGGAAGATAAGAATAAAAACAGAAAGAGGATTCCAGAAACAGTTAAAGAGACTCAGATAACAGGAAAGGAGGCAAGGAAGCTCAATAAAAAGAAGGCTAAGTTGGAAAAGCTACAAGAAGTTAAGGAAAAAGAATGGGAGACTTCGCAGACTGGAACCTTGCAGGAGGCAGGTTCGCAGGGTTTGAAGCTTGCTGGAATGACAGGTCTGCGTAGATTTGGACTTCGCCCTGGAAAATTTATATAACCATTGGAGGCACCCCGACCGTTAGAGTGACGCTCCAGAACGGTTAAGAAACACATTTATGGGTTTATGGACTTCTTTTGGACGTTGAGACCGCACCATAATGGATAGATTTACATTAATCGAAGCATTTTCCTGCTCGTTGGAAGATCCGTCATGATCGCCCCACTTACTTAACTCGTCGATCGTGGGGTTGGGACCACTTTTTGATACCCATAATTGACTGAGCTAAGATGAGAAATGTCCAAGTGTCGAGTTGTGCAGCTTGTCATTATCTGAAAAAATACCCCGCTTGTCTGTTAAAAGATAGAATGTCGGGTGAACCCAACGATTTGGAGAAATCTGTCGAGGAAGTTCTTAGGAAACTCATGGACGACAGACCTATATCTAAAGGTATTTAGGAATTTTTGACTAGGGGACTGTAGGCTTCGCCTTCGATTGGACGTCGTTCCACCCGCATCAACCCCGTAACTAAACAAATAAGTAAGCACCACAGTGATCTGGCTTACACGAAGCAGATCCCATCAATCCTACCTGAATATATTCCACCTCTAGCCGACGATGTTAACCGCGACAGTATCCCTTGCGATTTCGAGTACTACATGTTCACTGCATACATTCCGAAAGGAATTCACATAGTAGGAAGTCAGTTAGGGAAGATCCCGCTATTGAAGAACATCGACTTCAACTTAGGAGACCGAAATAATTACGCCATGTTAGCTCCTCACCGCTATTTAACGAAGAAAACCGAAAATAAACCTCACCTTGTCTCGCAACCATGGATTAAAGGGTTGGTGCAGTCAACCGTATTGAACATAATGAAGATTCCCCATTTTGGCCGCCATCAGGAGGTTAACGCTTGCATTAAACTCCTTCTGTCGTGATATCATGGAGGGTATGTATGGCTCGATAGAAGAATTACTATGGATCCAGCGCTGATCCACTGGATCACAGGTTTAAGTTTGAAGGGTCTTGACCCACAATAGTTCTATACAGGGAAGACCTTAGACTGATCCTTAGCACAACACATTAAGGAAGCCTATGGAGAGGTAGAAAAGGGGAAGCGAGGTTACAAGGTAGCCTCCATATAGGATGGTGCAATGCGCCTTGCTTGTTAACTCTTAGCTGGAAAACTAGTGAGGAAGAACTGCCCCACACAGGTCACCGGGTTTGTGGTGGACCTCGCAGGAAAATGTGTGGAGGTCATTCAAATGAACTGGGCGAATTACCTTGTCAACGAGCTATAAAAGGATTTTTGCGAAGCCTAGGACTTAGGATATGAGTTCCACTACAATTGGTTGATCATCTTGATCGCATTTGTGGCTTGGAAGATGCCTGAACAAGCTAATTTTCCAGAGATTAAACCTACGGAGCCCCTGGCCGCTCAGTTTTCCACCCTGTGGTATACCAATGACATGACGAAGCATTGACAATCTAATGCCGTGTTTCACAGATACTATCAACAGTTAAAGGTAACCATTGAATCATTCTTGCATACCCTGCATCAATACCATCCCATATAAAAGTCCCGCATTGATCCCCACTTCATTTACATCACCGCGCGAAGAGATGAGCACCACAAAGAATTGTGGTCATACTATAAGCTCACATATGAAGATATGGAACAAATTACAAAGGAATGGCCAAAATAATTTCTTGTACCTGTCACTGATGAAAAGTTATCTGACACTGACACTATAGGGAGCCCGATAGTCACATGAGTTGAACATGTCGGACAGTCCAGTGGGACGAAGAAGCAGAAAAAGAAGGTTGAAGTCTAGGACATAGAGAGTGACGAAGAGAATGAAGATAAAACTTCTGGAAATAATGGGTGTTGGGATAGGGGCAAACCCAGGGTTCAACACTCAAGAGCGCACCAACAAAACCCTAACTACCGACCCTTTCGGCAACACCTGCGAAGCAGATGAAGTCTCACCTGAGGTAGAGGCAGGGGTGGTTACAGGACTCAGATGTCTGTAACCTTAGCTGGGACACCGATATGTGATTATATCTTTTACAGGGCACTTATCATAGATCATTCATCAATATTCAACATTTATGGTACTTCGCAGATAGCACAAAGCATCGTGGTTAATACTTAGACTAAAGATGATTCAGTACTTAGCCACAAAAATATAGATTAGATCCAACAGATCAAGCACTAAGCATCCTATATATCATATCTAACATTCATTCATATATCATAAGCACAGAGCATAACTAGATCTATTTAATCACAACAAGCACTTAGCCAAGAAGGAGATAAACACATTAGGTTGAAGCACAGATCACAATACACAAAGTTACCGTGGTTCACCCCCACCGTGGGGCTACGTCCACAAAGTCTTCTTCTTTATATTATCTCGATCAAGCGGTTACAGCACAGAGCTTCAATGACCCTTACTTCACACAGGACAAACGATTTGCGTAGCTCGCTAGATCCTTCTTCCTTGCACTTCAACACAAAACTACAACACTTGCACTTAGATTTTCAATCTCCTTACAATCATGCACAGAGCACTTGCAATATACATCCAATCACACAGATCCAACTACTAGAACTAAGCCTTTAGCTATACATCACATGGATGTACTACTACTCCCTACTTACATTGCCTAAGTATCTATTTATAGATTACAAAATGGGCCTAAGCGTGGGTAAACCCACGGGCCAACATCCCTTTCCATTTACATCAACCCAAAACCCTAAAAGGGACCCAAAAATAGGTCTTTCTTCCCTAATTTCCGCTTTGCGTTGCGCTCCATATTTGGCAAGCTGTCGAAGTCCCAAAAATGGTCAAATATGACCAAGTATTCTTCAAAACTTGGTCAAGGGCCAATAATGGGTCTAGAGGAGAAGACGAAGCAGAAGGACAGGGAGGAGAAGATGAAGGACAAGAAGAGAAAGGAGGAGGCGAAGCTACACCACCTGAAGATCCCGCTATTGGGACAATGGCACCACAAAAGAGGAAATTTACTCTGAAGAAACCTTCAAAAAGGAAGAAAACGTGCACCAATAAGCCACAGTTGGAAGCCACTCTTACTAATGATGACATTAGTCTAGTCTGTAGATCTATGGAGGACACCTCTGAAGACATGTTGAAGAGATATGAAGAAAAGCAGGTGGAGTTATATGGAAGGATTGAGAGGGAGTTGAAGGAAGTGCAACAAGCTATTCACTTGGTCCGCACAGTCCCTACTGTGCCGTCTGTGCCTTCCTCATCAAAGACCACAAACTTGGGATACGAACCAGCCCAGTTAAGAAGGCTTGTAGATGCAACAAAAGATCAGTTCCAAAGAGCTCAGGAAGAGAAGGAGAAGGTTACAAAATCCTTGCAAAAATAGAAAGACGAAGTCCTAGTACAGTTACGAGCAATGCAGGATAGTGTAGCTACCTATGAAATCGAGAAAGAAGAGTTTCAGGCAAAGCTTCAAGAGGAAAAGAGAGTTGGCGAAGTTCAGCTACAGAAGGAATAAGAGCATCTGCTCGCAAAATAAGCTATGGTCAAAGAAGTAGTAAGAAAAACATGTCGCTTTGTGCCAGGCTTGGTACAAGAGGAGCAGGAGCCTATCAAATCTCAAGTAGTGAAGCTCGCAGACACCCTCTAATAGTTTCAGGATAGGATAGATGAACTGGAGGCCCAAACAATATCGAGCACCTTGCAGGAGGTGTGTGACTAGAGGGAGGAATCCACCAGAAATACACTAGCAAGTATAAAATCCCTCGCCTCAGTATGTAAAAAGCTGAGTGAAAGGAGTGCCCATACATATGAACACCTCACGGAGGATCTAGAGTTAAAAAAACTAGCAACTCAATTACAAGAGGCGCATCAACACGCATTTTCATTGCAGGCATAGATGAAGTTTCTCACAGTAGTAGAAAGGATGAAGAAATCCTAGAAGCAACGCACAATACAAAAACAGATCACTGCCCTCTAGGGTAAGGTGATGGAAGTAACACATAAGTTACAACATGTGCAGGACGAAGCTTGCAAGGTGTTCGAGGAGATCGATAGCCAGGGCTCATAGCTAGATCAAGTAGTTGTAGCAGTAGAACAATTCCTGGAAGGGCCTATTACAGAGCATATAGTCCAGGAGTTCACTGAGAAGGAGGCTTAGGTGAGGCAACAAGTTGAGGCAGCTCGAGGATTTTGAAGCAGCATTGTCCAAACTCGAGTGACTAGGGACGAGTCACATGTGAGTGTTGGGGGCATGTTGGCCCTCGACCAAGCTTTGGTTAGTTTTGGATGACTTTTGAAATTCGACATGATGGTCGAAGAAGGAGCGCCCATGTGGCACTGAGATCATGGATATCACTTATTGTGCGGGCTATGTGGACCCAGTAAGGGGTCCTCTAGGGTTTTGTAACGGGTTTATGGGGTGTTGGCCTATGGGTTCTCCCCATGTTTTGGCCCTATTGTAAGATTTTGTAAAGTATAAATAAAGAGGAATGTATTGTAGTTCAAGTAGTTCTGTGTGAAACAATAGCTCTGTGTGTAGAAGTGTATGTGGTCGAGGGTTTGTGCTCGACTGTGATTTTGTAGCAAGTGCTAAGTGTTGTGATAGGGATTGTGTCTCTGTGCATTTGACCTATTTTTGGAAGGAAAATAAGGAGGATCTAGTGCTTAGTGCACAAATCTCCTGTCTTGTGCGAAGTTCGACTCTATGGCTTAGTGCACAAGAGTGTCTGGATGTAATATTTTGGTGAATAATAAAGAGGCGAAGCGGTTTGTGGACGTAGCCCCACTCTGGGGTGAACCATGTATATCTGGTGTCTCATGGTTTGCTTTGTGTTGTGTTATTTCTGTTATGAATTTGCTCAGTGCTTTGATTATGATGTGTAATGAATAGATATGTTGTTGCTTAAATACTTTTCTTATGTTAAAGGGTAAATGAATGCTAGATCTAATCGTAGTTCTAAGTGCTCATGGTATATAATCATTTGTTATTACTACGTCGATATGTCTTTGATTATGATTTGTGGTGTTAATAGGGTTAATAAACTAATGCATGACACTTCCTAAGCGTTAACATAATATTCTGCGAAGTACTCTTATCATAGATTCGTGTCCCAACTTGGCTATAGACACCTACGTCCTGTAACCTCGCCTGCTTCTACCTCGGGGAGACTTCACTTGCTTCGCAGGTGTTGCTGAAAGAGCCGGTAGTCGGGGTTTTGTTGGTGCACTGTTAAGCATTGAACCCTGGGTCTGCCCCTGTGCCAACATGAAGACCTCAAGGAAATCAAGGGATTAAAGGAAAGAAATCTGACATGGAAATAGTTTGAGAAATACTTTGAGAAGTCTCACCTATCGGAAAAATATTACGATGATAAAATCAAGGAATTCCATGATCTTAAGTTGGGACAACTTACTATGGATGAATATGCCAAAGGGTTTATGGAGTTGTTTAGGTATGTCCCTTACCTCGAGGATAAGAAGGTGAGAGCACATTTTTTTCTCAGTGGATTGTCATAGTCCTACCAAGATAGAATTGAGTTTGATAGACCCAAGACTTTTGAGGACACTATTAGAAAGGCCAAGTGTTGTTATGATGATTCTAAGCATAAGAAAGAGCCTTCAAAGGATTGGAAAAAGAAGGAAAAGAGTGGATTCCATAAGAATGGATTCAAAGCCTTTCCATATAACAATCCCATGAAAGGTGCACAATTGGGTCAACCAAGTAGAAGTGTGCATCGATAGAAATTTCCATCTCATAGTAGAAATAAGACAACAAAGCAAGCAAGAGAAAGAGTAGATGAACCTAAGAAATGACATTTACAATGACGGGGATGTGGAGAGCCATATCTGTTGAGGGATTTTCCCCATAAGCAACATGATAATAGGAGGGCTTATAATGTGCAAGAGGAAGCTACAATCAATGACATAGCCAAAAGCGTGCCTAGAATTTATGCAGTTGTAGAGAAATGACAAGCATACCACCAAGCCTTTGTTGTGGTGGAATTGGAAGGTATTATTTCCAACCAATCACCTTTCTCTATTTTAATTGACCTAGGTTCTAATATCAATTATATTTCACCTTGAGTTGTTGAGGCATGTTCATTGTAGATAAAGAAACATGCAAAATCATGGTTAGTCCAATTAACTCATGGAACAAAGAGGAAAGAAACTGAGTTGATTGAAGCATGTTCGATTGAAATGAATGGATTGCAAACTCATGAAGCCTTGAATATATTACCCCTAGGTTCATTTGATGTACTATTGGGAATGGATTGGATCATTTCCTGCAAGGCCAGGTTAAATTTTTATGAGAAGGTTTTGAAATGTGAAGACGAGGAAAGCAATGGAAGGAATTTGCAAGGCATTAGGAAGCCAATTTCAATAAGGAAAATATCAACATTGCAACTCAATAAGTTCAACAGAAAAGGGTGTTCCTTGTATGCGGTGCAAGTGTTTAACTCATCAAAGATCAAATGGATGAAGTTTGAATATCACCTAATGCTATGGGACTTCATAGATGTGTTTTTAGAAGAAGTGCTTCGATTACCTCCGAAAAGAGATCTCGATTTTCGAATAGATCTTGTTCCTGGAGCAGTGCCAACATCGAAAATACTTTACATGATAAGTACATGAGAGTTGGTGGAGCTAAATCTGCAACTAAAGGAAATGTTGGATAAAGGTTACATCAGGCCAAGCCATGTATCTCCATGTGGAGCACCCGCCCTGTTTGTAAAGAAAAGCGATGGCACCATGAGATTGTGTATAGACTATAGGCAGTTGAACAAGATGACCATCAAGAACAAGTATCCTTTACCTAACATAGATGATCTCGTTGATCAACTCATAGGAGCTGCAATATTATCGAAATTTGATTTAAGGTCGAGATATCACCAAGTTAGAATTGAGGATGAGGACATCCACAATAAAACCTTTAGAACAAGGTATGGACATTATGAATTTGTAGTGGATCCATTTGGGCTTAACAATGCACTAACCACATTCACGTGTCTGATGAATAGTGTTCTCAGTAAATATTTAGACAATTTTATCTTAGTATATGTGGATGATATCTTGGTGTATTGCAAGAACAAGTAAGAACATGAATATCATCTTAGGATGGTACTACAGGTGTTGAGAAAGCACCAATTGTACACTAAGTTCAACAAGTGTGATTTCTTTCAAAAAGAAATCCAATATATAGGCCATGTGATCTCAAAAGAAGGAGTGGCAATGGATCTCGAAACTATTAAGGAAATCATGGATTGGCCTACCCCTAGAAATGTGACAAAAGTAAGATCCTTTATGGGATTGGCTCGGTATTATAGGAGATTCATAAAAGGATTTTCCAAGATTGGTAATCCTATTACCTTATTACAAAGAAAAGGGAAGAAATTTGCATGGTCACCAGAGTGTGAAGATAACTTCTAGCAGTTTAAGCATCTATTAATTGATGACCCCATTCTGAAGATTGTGGACCCATAAAATGATTTCTTGGTCTCTATAGATGCTTGCAAGGAAGGACTCGGTGGATTTATCATGCAAGAAGGGGAAGTGATTTGTTATGAATAACGAAAGCTAAATGAGCATGAGAAAAAGTATGTTACCCATGATCTAGAATTAACAACTATCGTACATGCATTGAATATGTGGAGGCACTACTTGCTTGGGAGGAGATTTTTCCTCATGATAGACCATTGCGGTCTAAAGTGTTTTTTCGACTAGCCAAGGTTGAATGCTAGACATACTAGGTGGATGGAATTGAATAATGAGTTTGATTTTGAAATGAAACATATTAAAGGAAAATAAAATAAAGTGGAAGACACACTCAACCGAAGCATTAAGACAATACACTTAGCATCATCAAGTGTAGGAAAGTCTGACATTAAGCAGGGGATTAAAACCCTCTAGGGAGATGAGTTTTTCACTCAAGTAAAGGAAGGGATACAACGAGAACCCAAAGAAAATAAGTTTGAGGGATATCAGCTTGGGGATGATCATTTTTTGTTGTATAACAACATATTGTATGTGCCTAATTCATCATATCTGAGACATATGGTCATGGACGAGTTTCATAGAAGACCATATGTAGGTCACCCTGGATACCATAAGATGGTGATGACAATGAGGCAATTGTATTACTAGCCTGGAATGAAATAGGACATTTCTAAATACATTGATAAATGTCTCAAGTGTCAATGGGTGAAATTTGAGCACATACATCTTGCAGGTCTATTGCAACCTTTACCTATTCCAGAGTGGAAATGGGAAACAATTTCCATGGATTTCATTACTGGTTTAGCAAAGACAATCAAGCAACATGATGCAATCATGGTTGTGGTGGATAAGATAAGCAAAGCAACTCATTTTATTCATATCAAATCTACTTTCAAAGCCATAGATGTTGCTAACATTTTTATGAAGGAAATTGTCAGATTGCATGGTTTTCCCAAGACCATAATTTCGGATAGGGATGGTAATTTCACTTCAAGTTTTTGGAAAAACTTGTTCGTAGGCTTGGGAATGTAATTAGTGTTTAGCACAACCTACCATCCTCAAATATATGGTTAGACCGAAAGGGTGAAAAAAATATTAGAGGATATGTTGAGGATGCATGTCATGCATCAACCCAGGCAATGGGAAGAGTATCTACCCATAATAGAGTTTGCCTACAACAATGGTTATCAGTAGTCATTGAGAATGAGCCTTTTTGAGGTTTTTTATGGTAGAAGGTGTAGAATTCAAATTAGTTGGGATAACCCAGTGGATAATATCACACTTGGACTAGAATTGTTGAAAGAGATGGAGCAAGAAATGGTCAAGATAAGGCGAAATTTGAATGTATCTCAGGATAGAAAAAATAGCTATGCAGATGGAAAGATAACTCACAAAGAATTCAAAGTAGGAGACCATGTGTATCTCAGAGTGAAACCCAAAATAAGTTCCATGAGAATGGGAATCTGTGCTAAGTTGGCACCTCGACATTGTGGACCATTTGAATTCCTAGAGAGAATATGACCATTATCATATAGACTTGCATTACCACCTACTGTTAGAGCTCATAATGTGTTCCATGTATATTTGGTTAAATAAATATGTACATGAACCTAATCATGTAATTGATTGGACTATGATATAGGTGTAACCAGAAGGATAATTCTAGCTTGAACCCCAATACATCCTGGACAAGAGAGAAAAAGTGCTCTGGAACCAGGCCATTGTGCAGGTCAATATGCAATGGAAACAATTTGGAGCAGATTAGGCTACATGGGAGATGGAAGATGCCATGAAATCATAATACCCATTTTTGTTTTCTGTATAATTGTACATACATGGTGTTTTAAACACCAATGATAGTGTTCCTTTAAGGGGGAGGGGAATGTAACACCCTATTTTCCCCAAGACTGTAATTATGCTAATACTTCATATAAGTATATTTATGAAGCATGTAACTATATTTTGATTTAATAAAAACACCAAAATCACTGACTGAGAGGGAACAACCTTGCAAGTACTGGCCATGATACACACGTGGGAAATTGATGAAGAAGGAATGGATGAAGTGGCATGGAGTAGGGAGCTGAGTTGTTTTTATGAAGAAAATATGAAGCTTTCTCAACAAGCTAATTTATGCTTGCTAAGCATAAAATCATACCCCAACGTACCCTATCTGAACAAGCCACGTGACTAGTTATGAAGGGTCGAGAAAGTGGTTGAGGCAGTTAATGGTTGTTGACAGATTGGTATTTTGGAGAAGCAAAGGTCCAATTGAATGACTGACAACATGAATTCATGGTTGACCCTGTTGGATTATTGAGAGGGGGGGGGGATGAATCAATAATAGAGAAATTTAATCCTTTTTCACCAAAATACAAGTGTTATATCAATGTAGCATTATCATCCAATAGTTACACAGTAAATAAACAATGAACAAATGAGAAATCACACCCATACACAACACACCAGTGTTTTTACGTGGAAAACCAAAGAGGGAGAAAACCACAGAATGCTTTTTCTTATATGTCTTGAAGATTTGCATTCATTGGAAGAACCAACTTCCTTTGTTTTCTAGCTGCAATTGGAAGGAGGCTCCAACCCCCTAGCTTCTCAGGCTACAACCTGAGGGAAGCTCCAACTCCCCAATTCTCTGTCTGCAACCATAAGGAGGCTACAACCCCCTAAGTTCTCCATCTACAACCAAAAGTTGGCTAAAACCACCTATCCTTCCCTCGTCTAACCTCCCTGAAGTAGAAGTAGAATGATGGAACCACTATCACACTATCACTGTGAGATATACCACTGTACAACTGTATCAACATGTACCACTGACCTACAACCAACCTGTACAACTACCCTGTAATCAATCTGTACATGAACTGAACATGTATCAACAAAAAACAACAGATACACGACCTGTATTTCTGCAACCTACGTATGTACACGCCCTATCTGTGCAACTGCCTGTGTATGTACGCGTTCTATCTATTATGCAACCTGTGTATACCTTTTGAAAACTAGGGTTTTCTTTTTCTGAAAACTTCTGACCCTATGCAACTTATTTCACATAGATCTACAACCTGTCACTGTATCCAGACTATAACTATACCCTGTGTATGCATCCTCATAAACTTTACCCAAAACATATATATCTCTCTCTAGTTATGTGCCATATAGGTGTGTGTAATCATGAACAATTATAATAACCCTCACATGATCTAGTCATCAAACCCTTTATGATATTAATACTCTCAATACATCAACCACTTCACAAATACAACCTCTCAACCATGTACCACAAACCCTTAGCCATATGCCAAGAAATACAAGATGTGCCCAACAAGAAGTATCAATGATAAATATACCATCACTGTATTTCTGTAGATCTGACTTATGAAAAAGATCCCATGTAGCCACTAGTCTCTCTAGGGAGAATCCTCAAATATCCATAACCATTTCTCATGCATACATCAAAATCCAACTATTCATAGAAATAAGACATACCTTTTGGACCAATGGATAGATCTGATGTATCTGAGCACTGTAGACCTTCCTGGGAGCTTGATCTCAGAATCTAGAACCTCTGCATATTCATCTTCTCAAGTTTCCATGTCTTTATAAACATGTATGCACCCTAATACACTGTCATACCGCATATAAATCAATATGTACACACACTAATACATTGTCAGCCCGTGTATAACTTAGTATGTACGCACCCTAATAAAATATTAGCCCAGGTATTACTCAGTATGTACGCACCCTAATACACTGTCATCCCACGTACACCTAAGAAAATATGGTTTTTTTTTGTATTCGATGTAATTCCGATAATTTCGCCGTCAACCCTTCGTACTACCTCAGACCTTCGCAACTTCAGATGTATTAATGAGTACTTGCAATAAGCCTCACACAACAAAAGATATTCAATGTGTTCAAGTGTGATTAAATTATAGAGCTTTACCTCTTATTTATACTTTCATGTAGCATTACACTTTCCTTATTTTAGGGAGTTCTCCATTTACTTTATTATTTAAATAATTTCTTTTGCAAACACTTGACTTTTGGGGGCTTCTATATGACTCATGAGGGTTCTTCAACTTCATATGGCCATAACTCTCTAACCGTGAGGAGTTATGTGACGTTCCACATACCACCGGAAATGGCATGACAAGAACTATCCCTTTAGGATAGTTTTACTAACAAATTCATTGACCTTCATCTCATTATTCCACAATTACGCATGTGTTATCTAACCATACTTCTAGGATAACTCAATCCGCAAAGCGTCTTCCCGTGAGGGATTTCACCATAAGGGGACCACTTTGGAGTTCATACATTTGTACTTCTTATCAGCCATGATAAGACAATAGTGAGTCATCTTTACATCAAACAAACTTGGGTCCATTACCCAAACCTTTGTGCTACTGGGATTTCTTCAAGGGTTGACATCAATAAAAACCAACCTTAATCAACAATCTCCCCCTTTGGAATTGATGCCAACACTTTGATGCAATACTGAAATCAGATCACTCATGCTCCCCCTAGAACCATGCCTCTATCCTCTACATATTTGTGACCATTTCTCCCCCTTTAACCATGCCTATGTCCTCTGCATCTGATAAATCTCTCCTCCTTTGTCATCAATGGCAAAGGTATCTTTCCATATGGGGTTTCTCCCCCTGACTGAACTGTTCTCTTTATGGTGCTTCCTTATGTACATCTAAGACATATAAGATAAGCATTCAAAAACATTCATTTTGGAGTAGAAATGACTTCGAGTCTCTGGCAAAGATACTCAAAGGCTTCTCATGGAAGTGGTTTTGTAAAGATGTCTGCCACTTGTTATTTTGTGCGCACATACTCAACTCTGATGTTCTTTTTTGCAACCTATTCCCTTAGAATGTGATACTTTATTGGAATGTGCTTTGTCTTAGAGTGCATCACTGGGTTCTTTGAGATACCGATGGCACTTGTATTATCACAATAGATTGGAATGGGCTCATCATACTCAACCTGTATATCTTTCAGAGTTTGTTTCATCCAAAGAACCCGTGTACAACATGCTGCTGCTATAATATACTCTGCCTCGACTGTAGATAAATATACTGATGATTGTTTCTTGCTTAGCCATGATACTACACACTCAACTAAGTAGAACACTGTTGAGTCCATTTTTATGCTTCCATTTTTCTCTATAAACCATACTTTTGCCTCTTTATCCATCCATTTTGCCTTCGTTTCATTCCATATTTTCCATGAAACAGCCTATGCAAGGTATATTTTTCATTTTGTAGCTTAAGAATTGAGTTTTCTAAATTTTAGCATTAAAATTGAAAATTTATCAGAAATTACAGGATTTGACTAAATCCCATAAAAGCTCCATGGTTTGTATACTTGTAGGACACCTGGGCGAAATCTAACACTTGGGTCATGTTCCCTGATGTACAAGGATGGATAATGAGCTATCAGATTCGAAATCTGAGCCTTCCATATGTCCGGTCAATGCTGGTCAAACATGGCCACTTCAGCAGAAAATGCCTTGTTTCAGCCTTAAATCTTGGACAGTTTTGGATTTTCGTTGGATTTGACCATATATTGTGGATATGGAGGAGGAATTCGACCCTCCTAGGATATTATAGATCTGATCATGATATTTAGGAGACTTATTAACATTTTTAGTTTCAAGACTCTTGTATAAATACTCTTAAGCTTAGACTAGTAAGACAATCTTGATGTGAATGAAGAAACTTGAGAATTTTCACGCTTGAAGATCAACTCTGTGTTTTGTTCCTGTGAATGCTTATGATATGATGATTTGAATTCTGTTGGAAGCTCTTTCTTAGCTGAGTCAACTCAAGTGTACCAGTGAAGCATTGGAGGGCCCCCATTGCCAAACTAGTACACTCTTTCTTTGTGTTCTTTTTCAAGTACATGTTTTAGATCAGATCTTGCTGTAGATGAGTTTTATCTTGATGTAGTTAGATGAATTTCATAGCTAAGTTACATGCTTAATGTTTTCAAGCCTTACTCATATTGTGAATGATTTCTTGAATGAGAATTCAATGTGTAGTTTGACTTCAAGCATTAAGATAGTCTTGAATGCTTTTTGAGTTATTTATGCTTTCAGTACTTTGATTTTATTTGATGGTAGTTGTTAATGAATGAATGAAAGAAGACAATGAATGCATCTCTTGAATAAGAGTTTTGTTCTTCTAACATTTGAAAGGTCTTAGAACTAGTTCGAACATCTCTTGAATGCTTACTGTTTTTACTCTTTAGAAAAACAAGTGTTGATTACTGTTATGAGATCTATGAAGATGACTTCTGAATAGAAGCTTAGCATCTCTTTCATATTCAACCTTAGAATAGGTTTTGGTTTATCTCCATTAAAGATAAAAACTATCTCTAAATCCATATACTTTGGACGTGCCTCTAAGTTTTACAAACACCGGATTGACAATCATTTGCACTCTAATTTACTTGAGTAGATTGGAGCCTAACATTTTGGCGCCGTTGCTGGGGAGGCATATTTAGAGATATAAAAAAAACATATATACTCATAAAATAAAAAAAATACAGCATAGAAGTGATTTTAAATTATGTTTCTTTATGTCTAAACTTAGGGATGATAAAGGAAGATTTTTAAAACAAAACCCCCCAAAACTAATCCACCATCTGTAGGAGCAGGAACATCTACAACTGAATCTACCACACCAACTGCTGGAAATATTACTTTAGAAGAATTGGAAGAGAAACAACGTTCAGGACAAAGGTTAACTCTCATAGAAAGACAAGTTCTATTGGCTTATGAAGTAAAGAAGAAACAAACACAAACATAAATATCTTCTGTAGGAAAGCAAAAAGAAAAACAAACTATTTTTGAACAAATAGAACAACCTCTTTTTCCAATAGAAATATCTGACTGTACAACAGAAAACTTCTTTGAAATGTCAGAAGCTGATAGACAAGAAAGGGAGAAAATGGAAAGGGAATTAGAAAGGAAAAGAAATGAAGAAAGAGGAAGGAAAGAACGAGAATATAGAGAATCACATCGAGAGGAGGCCAGAGGAAATGATGAAGAAGAGGAAGAAGAACATACTACATTTGCATTTCCTATAGTTGACACACCAACCCTTTTAGGAGATGACATAAAAATGAAAAATATTCCTCCCTCTGTTCTTCCAAATTTCTTTGGTTTGACTACTGAAGAYMYTGATTCTTTCATGTTTGAATTTGACATCRTTTGTAGAACATATGGATATACCAATGATGCTCAAAAACTTCGTTTATTTCCTGCAACTTTGAAAGGATATGCATTAAAATGGTTCATGGGTTTGGGAGAAGCAACCATAGTATACTGGGAAGACATGAAAAATAAATTTCTTACTAAATATCAGCCTTATTGTAAGTCCAAAGACTCTAAAGAATATATCTTTAAAATGACTCAAAGTGAAGATGAAAGCTTAGAAGAATATATAGAAAAATTTCTTTATAATATGCATAAATCTAAGCAATCTAATCTTCCTTTGGATGTCATCCGTACTATCTGTTTGAAGGGAATTTTAGATGAAAACTTGGAGGCTCTTAATTTAATGGGGGCAGGGGATATTTCTCACCTTCCTTTCCCAAAAATTGCTGAATTATGTAAGAAATACTCAAGAGGAAAAGCTAAAAGAGGAATAGGACAAAGAGATATTGTAACAAAGTCAACAAAATCAATTTCCAATAGTGTTACTAAAACGGAATTAGGAAATCTGTTTGAGAGCTTTAAAACTGATATTATGAACACATTTGGTTCACAACTTGACATGTTGAAAGCTAAACAGAAGCAATAAGAACAAGATAAATTATTAGCCATCTGGTGTCCTACATGTAGAAAAAAACATGCACCGAGAGAATGTCCTTTAAACATAATTCAAGTTTGTGGATTATGTACAGATAATCATGCCACTGATGATTGCCCAAGGTTAAAAGAACTACAAGCTACTCACATAGAAGAAGGACAAGGAATGGAATCTCTTTACTACCTAGCACCAAGGAAGCCTTGGCAACCACGTTTCACAGGTATGTCTCAAAATTTTGCTCCTCAACAATTTCCTCAGAATTTTCAAACTCCCATTCAGAATTCATGGAATGCACCCATGCCTTGGAAAACTTGGCCTCCTCAGCAGAGCCAAAACCAACCTCCTCAAGGTTGGCGAGGATATTCTCAAGGAAATCAGCCATACCAACAGCCTTATTAACAGCCGTACCAACAACCATATCAACCTTTTCCTTATCAACAGTTCCAGCAGAATCAACCACAAAATTCATATTTTCAGTCATCACAACCTGCACCTCAACTAACCCAACCACAACAACTCCAGCTACCATCCAACCAACCTCCACCCAGACCAACTCAATTACCATCTCAACCAATCTCCAATCCTAATAATAAAGTGGAAAAACCCATGTATAACGTTGAAGAAGGACCATCATATTCCATCCTCCCTCTTCAAAATATCCACTTGAGGTCTGGAAAAGTTTTACCAAAGGATTCGCCTATTATCACAGAGAAACCAATCGAACAAAAGGAGATTCCTAGCACAGAAGAGCTATCAATAGACAATCAAATCCAGAAGGGAGAATCATTAAATATCCAAACACCTCCTTTCCCAGAAAGGTTGGTCAAAGAGAAATTACCAATATCTCTTCCTGAGTTTGATATCTTAGATGAATTAAGAAATGTCTGTGTAAAAATTCCTTTATTGCAGGATATTAAGGATATCCCAATCTATACAAAAACAATTAAGGAATTGTGTTCAAAGAAAACCAACAAAATAAGGAAAGATCCACCAACAATTCATGTAATTTGAAATCTAGCAGGCCTAATGTCAAATAACATTTCCATCGAAAAATATGTTGATCCAGGAATTCCAATGGTAACCATAACAATCAACCATTTTTCGATCTCTAAAACATTAATTGACTTAGGAGCAGCTATCAATGTGATGACA
>ML787312.1:114627-125624 GCA_009831015.1 Picea engelmannii
AAAAGGGAGTTTAGTTGTGAAAACCCAGGAAACTGGCACAATATAAACTCGAATTTTGATTGGAAAACCAAGTAACATTGGCCAACCAAAATTCTTCAAATACTAATAAATTTTCATCATTAAATTCTAGTTTCATTTTTTTTAGCTTCAAAAGTTTTAATACTTATCTTTGACTTGAGGACAAGTCAATAAATACGGCTGAGGGGGATAAGGTATACTTTGAAACCTTTCAAGCCTTCTACAGATGACAACATGCATTAAAGAAAGGAACAACTCCATTCAGTAGAGGGAACTGAGAAACTATCAATTTCAATCAACAAAGGGACATGAGGAAGACAACAACTCCATTCAGCAGAGGGACCTGAGAAACTATCAATTTCAATCAGCAAAGGGACCTGAGGAAGACGACAACTCCATTCAGCAGAGGGACCTGAGGAAGACATCCATTTCAAATTCAACAGAGGAACCTGAGGAAAATATCAAATTCCCATCAGCAAGAGACCTGAGAAGATATCAATTTCAATTAAAAGAGGGACCTGAGATACTAAGAAAAATAAATACAAGAGGAATCTGAGGACTTACACCAACATCCCATCCAACTTCATTCAAGCAAAACACAACGAGCAAACAAGTTAGTATATATTTTCCTTTTTAATGCTTTAAATTTGAGAATTATTCCTAAGCTAGGAATGGTAAATATCCTATCCTTCCTTTCCCCTACATCATCTTTTCATCACTCCATTTTCATCCTCAAAATCATTTAAAATGGTACTTAAAAGAACCACTTTTGGTTTCCAAAGGAGTTATAAGGAGGGATCGAGTCTCAAATGCCAAAACACATTGTTTGTTTTGAAGCTGTCAAAAGCTCTGTTGCATACACAGACTGAAGTATTGTTGCATAAATTAAGGATGGTTTGCATACATTTAAAAAGGGGTTATAAGAAGAAAATTTCATGTTTGATGAAGGAATTGGAAACAAATTTGGGAGTTATGTGTCAAATGAACATTTTTTAAAACCATATCTTATAATAATTGCAAAGGGGAGAAGAGTACAAAGGTACGAATAGAGTAGTACCTTCAGCTGTGATTGTTGTACAAACCATTTTAAAAAATAAAGACCCTTGTTGAAATCTCCACCAACATTTTCTCTCTCCATAAAAACAAAATGACTCAATTGATTTTTCATATTTGCTGCGCCTCACCAAACATTGCACGTTGTGTCTCATTTTGCATGCTCCCGGACTTGAACTGCCGACACACCTCTTCATATACTTACCTCCATTTCGAATTACACACTCTGTTCACAACTCCTACGCATTCCAAATCCCTACATTTGAGCACGTTGTTCCTCCTACTCATCCTAAATCCCTACACTCTAGCACATTGACCCTCTTACGCATCCCCACTCCGAAATTCTCTGATCAAAAAACGAATTGTATGTTGACAATTACACTGTCAACATACAAGATTTCATTCTGTGGAAGAAAACGAGGGGGATTGAAGGAGATACGTGGTAAAGCAAAGACAGAAAACATATCCAACTAGGAGACGACCACTGAAGGTAAGCCCGAACTCAGAAAATTAGACAGTCAAGTATAAATTCAACATTCTGGACACATTGTAAAACAAGATAGTCCATGTTTAGCAGAGGCCGATTGAAAGAAGGGAAATTGAGCCAGAATTCGACAAAGAAGCTTGAGAATTTTTCAAAAATTACCAGGTATGCCCGTGCATAATTTTTTATGAACATAGAACAACTTAGGAATAAAAAATAAAGAGATTTCCTTTGCTTATTTGAACAGAAAATCTTCTTGAAGACCATACACAGAATTAAATTCACACAGAGTCTGGAAGTTGAAGAAATTTTGGTCAAAAGAATTGCAGAGTTGAAGTTTTTTTAGGTCTTGTTTTTGAAATTTTTTGAAGTATGGTATCTAGATATGAACCTGGGAGGCTTGTTGCATCAGAAATACACAGAGATTGTATGAAAATTCTGGAACAGAAACAGTGGTTAAGTTTCTTTGAAAAATTTGATGGATTTTGTGAAGGAGCTGCCTTAGAATTTGCTCACTCATTTGATGGGGAAAGAGCTACTGTTGGGAACCTTACCATTAGGATCACTAAAGATAGCATTGCACTTGTCACTGGACTACCTCAGATAGGAGAGAGATATTTCAAAACCAAGCATTTCAAAGATAAATCATGGGTACCTTTTATTTCACGGTCAAGGGTAGCAACAGTAAACTGGAAGAAAGGAATCCCAAGGAGTTGGTTGGTCCATCCCTGGGATGAATTATCATACCTTATATAGAAATTTATAACTTGTGAGAGAAGGTTTAGCATCATTTACCTATATCATATTAGACTGCTACAACATTTGAGAGGTGACTGTGAAATCAATATGCCTTATTTTTTTTTACAAAGCCTTTCCAAAATGGCCAAGACTGTCCAGAAACAGGGAAGGAACACATAAAGGAGTTTGTATCACTATGGTCTTATTAAAATGATCATTAAAGATGAACTACAGAAGACAAATGTGATTTGGCAATAGTTTACCATTGAAAATGGTTTTGAAACCATAAAGGAGGAAGAAGGAGAGGAGAAAATTTTAGTTGTGACTGATGATGAAGGAGAAGTACAACACCCCAAGGCAACAAGCCTAAAACCGCCTATGGGGAGGAGAAAAACAAGAAGTATGGTATTAAAAGAGAAGGAACTTGAGGAAAAAGATAAATTTTTTACCACTTATGAAAGGAGGACAAGAAAACGGCCACAAGTTCAAAAGGGCCAAATACAAGAAAATGATGATGAAGCACAACAAGCACAGTATGAACATATTCAGACTCTAAAAGCACAAACATTGGAAAATGTTGGTTTTGAGGAACAAGAAACTTCTACCTATGAACATATGAGAGTAGATATGGAACAATTAATCAGGGACATGAAAGAAGAACCTCAAATGGAAGAGGTGGCTGGTACATCCACATCTGAACTTGACAGGAAGAATAAGAAAATAAGGAAGATGAAGAGAAAAATCAAAGAAATTGAAGTCTTAGAAAGATACATAAAAACAGAAAATGAAATGCTAAGAACTCAAAGCCACAAAACACAAGAGGAGAATGACACTTTGAAGAAAAAGAACAAAAATCTTCAAAAACAGAATAAGTTAATTTCCAAACAAGCCTATAAGTGGTTCCAACAGAAAAAGACATATAAAGAGAAGTATCAAAGAATGAAAGCACTTCATACAACTCAGGCAAATGTGGAAACTTTATTACAGGCAGCGGAGGTGGCAGAAGATCAGTGACAGAGGTCAGGGACATTTTTGTGCATGAGGACATGCAAAGACTTCCTCTTGGGGTAGATGTTGAGTCCATTTTTATGCTTCCATTTTGCTCTATAAACCATACTTTTGCCTCTTTATCCATCCATTTTGCCTTCATTTCATTCCATATTTTCCATGAAACAACCTATGCAAGATATATTTGTCATTCTTTAGCTTAAGAATTGAGTTTTCTAAATTTTAGCATTAAAATTGAAAATTTATCAGAAATTATAGGATTTGACTAAATCCCGTAAAAGCTCCGTGGTTTGTATACTTGCAGGACACCTGGGCGAAATATAACACTTGGGTCGTGTTCCCTGATGTACAATGATGGATAATGAGCTATCAGATTCGAAATCTGAGCCTTCCAGATGTCCGGTCAACGTTGGTCAAACATGGCCACCTCAGGAGAAAATGCCTTGTTTCAGCCTTAAATCTTGGACAGTTTTGGATTTTCGTGGGATTTAACCATATATTGTGGATATGGAGGAGGCATTCGACCCTTCTAGGATATTATAGATCTGATCATGATATTTAGGAGACTTATTATCATTTTTAGTTTCAAGACTCTTGTATAAATACTCTTAAGCTTAGACTAGTAAGACAATCTTGATGTGAATGAAGAAACTTGAGAATTTGCACTCTTGAAGATCAGCGCTGTGTTTTGTTCCTGTGAATGCTTATGATATGATGATTTGAATGCTGCTAGAAGCTCTTTCTTAGCTGAGTCAACTCAAGTGTACCAATGAAGCATTGGAGGGCCCCCATTGCCAAACTAGTACATTCTTTCGTTGTGTTCTTTTTCAAGTACATGTTTTAGATCAGATCTTGCTGTAGATGAGTTTTATCTTGCTGTAGTTAGATGAATTTCATAGCTAAGTTACATGCGTAATGTTTTCAAGCCTTACTCATATTGTGAATGATTTCTTGAATGTGAATTCAATGTGTAGTTTGACTTCAAGCATTAAGATAGTCTTGAATGCTTTTTGAGTTATTTATGATTTCAGTACTTTGATTTGATTTGATGATAGTTGTTAATGACTGAATGAAAGAAGACAATGAATGCATCTCTTGAATAAGAGTTTTGTTCTTCTAACATTTGAAAGGTCTTAGAACTAGTTCGAACATCTCTTGAATGCTTACTGTTTTTACTCTTTAGAAAAACAAGTGTTGATTACTGTTATGAGATCTATGAAGATGACTTCTGAATAGAATCTTAGCATCTCTCTCATATTCATCCTTAGAATAGGTTTTGGTTTATCTCCATTAAAGATAAAAACTATCTCTAAATCCATATACTTTGGACGTGCCTCTAAGTTTTACAAACACTGGATTGACAATCATTTGCACTCTAATTTACTTGGGTAGATTGGAGCCTAACAAACACTACTCCACTAGTGCTTCGTCAATCATCAATACAACCTGCCCAATCTGCATCTATGTAGGCAATAAGTGATATATCCTTTCCTTTTGGATACCATAATCCAAACTCTTCCGTTTCTTTGAGATATCTGAAAATCCTCATCACTGCTAATACATGTGATTCATTTGGTGTTGCTTGAAATCATGCCACCTGTCCAACTGCCTACATTACATCTGGTCTGGATGTTGTCACATATAGTAGGCTACCAATCATTGACCTAAGTTTCCTATGATATGCAGACTTTGAATCATCATCTTTGCTTAACTTGCAACTGGTTTGCATGGGAGTGATAACTAGTTTTCATTCTTCCATTCCAAACCTCTTTAGCATTTCTCTGATATACTTGGTTTGAGAAATAAAAATTCCTTGGTGGCTTTGACGTATCTGAAGTTTGAGAAAGAAGGATAGTTCTCCAAGTAATGAAATTTCAAATTCATTCTGCATATCCTTTGCAAATTTCTGGCTTAACCTGTCATCATCACTACCAAAAATAATATCATCAACATTAACTTCAATTAATAAAATACTATCTTGACTTACCTTGATGTAGAGGTTGTTGTTTGCAGTTCCTTTTCTGAACCCTGCCTGTTATAGATATTTATCCAGTCTAGAGTATCATGTTCTAGGAGCCTGTTTTAGACCATACAAGGACTTCTTTAATTTACACACATAATCTACGTTCTGTGACAATTGAAATCATTCTGGTTGTTCAATGTAGACTTCTTCTTCAAGTTCCCCATTCAGAAAAGATGATTTTACATCCATCTGATACACTTTAATATTTTTGGAGCATGCATAAGCTAAAAGCAATCAGATTTCTTCCATTCTGGCAACTGGGGAAAATGTCTCTTCAAAGTCAATTCCTTCAACCTGTGCATATCCTTTACATACCAATCTAGCTTTGTTCCTTGTAACCTGTCCATATTCATTCAATTTATTCCTATATACCCACTTTGTGCTGATCACATTCTTATCCTTTGGTCTTGAAACCAATTCCCAAGTGTCATTTTTCTCTATTTGATCCAATTCTTCATCCATGGCCTTATTCCAAAATTCATCCTTTCTGGCCTTTTCAAAACAGGTTGGTTCAATAGTAGATGTGAGTGCTAGGTGCATTTGTTCCGCTGAATGCATTCTTCTTCTAGTCTCAACTCCTGCATCTTTGTTTCCGATAATCTAATCTGAAGGATGATTCTTTTGTACTCATCTGCTAGGTGTCTTTGGAGGCACTTGATGAACTTGCTCCTCTGCTTCTGTCAGATCCTCTTCATTTTCCCCTTCTTTTTCATCTTCCATTTCTTCTTCATAAAGCTGTTCCATTGATTCATTTTCTTCTTCCTTTAATTCTTGTCTACCTATTTCATCAATTGTTGTGTTGATGCTTTCCACAACTTTGTTCAATATCAGGTTGTAACACTTGTATTATTTCCTTGTACTTGAGTAACCAACAAGTACTATTTTTTCCACATGAGAGTCAAACTTTCCCATTCTGCCATCTTCTCTTTTGATGTAGCATTTTCTTCCAAAAACTCTGAAGTGATTTACATTTGCTAGTCTTCCTTTCTATAGCTCGTAGGGAGTTTTGTCAGTGTTGTTTCTGAGAATTACTCTATTTTGAATGTGAACTTTTGTATGCACTATCTGTGTCCAAAAAATATCTATGAATTTGGAATCCATTAGCATTGTTCTATCCATTTCTTGCACTGTCCTGTTCTTTATTTCAACAACTCCATTCTGTTGAGGTGTCCTAGAAATGAAGAATTGTCCTTTTATTCCATGACTACTGTGGTAGTCCATAAATTCCTTTGAAGTGAACTCACCTCCATTATTAGATATCAAGCATTTGATTTTTGAATCCATTTCATTTTCAACAATTTCCTTGTAGATCTTGAAGTTTTCAAAAGCTTATGACTTATTCTTGAGAAAGGAAACTATAGTCATTCTTGTATAATCATCAAGTAATAACATAAAGTATTTTTCACCTTTTAAACCCTTTGTTGTATTTGGTCCAACTAGATCAGTATGCACAATTTCCAATGGTCTTGTCATTGAATATTCCTTTGATTTGAACCCGGTATTTGTTTTCTTTCCTTGTTGACAATGCTTGCATAAAGTGTTGGTTGGTTTCGTGATCTGGGCCATTTCTCTGACTGCTTCTCTTTTGCTGACTTTGAAAAGGTTATAAAAATGTATGTGACTCATTCTTCTGTGCCATAGCCAAATTTCATCTTCCTTTCCTAGACAACACTTTTCATTTCCAATTTCACTTAACACATATATGTTGCTTGAAGTTCTTGCCACTGTAGCAATCAATTTTCCTGAACCTTCTTTTCTTATCTCGCACTTTTGTGAATCAAAAGTAACTTTATGACCTTGGTCACACATTTGAATCACACTTAGAAGATTATGTTTCATATCTTCTACTAGTAGAACATTTTATGCCTTTGTATTCTTGTTCCCAATTCTGATTGTGCCTTTTCCAATGATTTTAACTGAATCACCATTTTCGAAGGAGACTGATCCATCTCTTTCCTTTCTTAATGTAAAAAACCTGTCTGTATCACCTGTCATGTGTTTTGAACAGCCACTGTCAACATACCAACCACATTTCTTCTACTTAGTTTGTAGAGAGGGTGTGCATTCTTCATTGTTGTACTGATTCTGCTTTCTTATCCATGTCCTTTTCTGAGGTTCACGTCTGTGATTGTTGTTGTTCTGTTGTGGTTCTCTAGGATGGATTGTCATTCTGCAATATTTGGCCATGTGTCCAAAGTTGTTACACTTGTAGCATTCTACTTCAATGCTCAATGATTCAAACCTGTTGTAACTTCTCTGTGTTTCACTAGGCCTTCTTGGATAACCCTTTTGTGTATGAATTTCAAAGTTGTTTATGTTCCTGCTGTTAGCTCTGCAACTCACAACTTTATGTCCAAAATTATTACATGCATAACATAAACCAAAAAATCTAGTTTGATACCCGGGAGTTGAATATCTTCTGAAAGGAGGTGCTTTTATGAATCCTTCTTCTTCTTGAGACTTATCTATTTCTGTCGATTGTTGATTCTGAAATCTGAATCTTCTTGGTGGAGGAGTGTCTCTGTAATTTTCTTTGTAGACTTCCCTATCCCCTTTTATTGTTTCTTCATATCATTTTGGATATTTTTCTTGTTCTGTTGTTTTGGAGCTTGATCCCTTTTCTGTTTGATTGTATCCAAGTCTAGACTTGTCATGATTAGGCCTTTGACTGCTGATAATGTCATCCAAAACTTTTGAGTTGTTCTACATATTTTTCTTTTGTAGATCCTTTCTTAATGTGACAATCTCTGCTTCCAAATTTTCAATGATCATGTCTCTTTCTTCTAGCTGTTCTTTGAGTGCTTCTTCAATTCTTTTATCTTATTCAATTTGAACCTTCAAAGTTGTGATCATTTGTTCTAATTCCTGAGTGTCTTCTTTCTTGTCTAGTTCTACTTGTAGCTTCTTGTTTTTCCTCTTTTCTCTTTTGATAACTTCTATGGCACTCATCAATTCCTCTCGGTAGTCAACTTCTACTTCTCCAATTTCTTCTTCGGCTTCTTCATATTCTACGTCATAGTTTTCTTTATCAGATTCTTCTACGACCATGAATATAACTCTTTCAGTCTCATTGTCACTGACTTCATCTTCATCTGATGATGAGATGTCTTCTTTGGTGCATAGGCTTTTCTTGAAAACATTCTTTGTGGTTCTTTTGCCTTTATATGTTTGTTTGTTTTTTGAGTCACCTTCATAATTTCTCTTTTTCTTATGAGGACAATTGTTAGCAAAATGACCAATACCATCACAATTAAAACAAATTAAAGGAATATTACCTCTATACCTACCGTCGGTTCCCTTGTTAAGTCTTCTGACAAAGTTGGCCACTTCTTCATCATCTTCCGAGACGTCACTATTGCTGCTATGTTCTTTTTCTTGTTGCTTTTCCTTTTGCTTTGATCTTTTGGATGACTTGAAGGTTGCTTATTTTACATATGGATTTTCATGTTCATTTCTCATTTCATATGCAGTGAAGATTCCATGTAGTTCGTCCACGCTTATTGAGTTTAGATTTGCTCTTTCTTCTAGTGTTGATATCTTAGGGTCAAATCTCATAGGAAAGGATCTTAGTACCTTTTGAATGATTACAGATTCTTCGATTTCTTCTCCCAATCCTATGATTTCATTTACTGTTTCATCAACTCTTAAAAAGTAAGCTGCAATATTCGCATCTTCCTTCATCTTAAGTTGTTCGAACTGACCTCTGTAAATTTGAAGCTTTGCTTCTTTGAATTTTGAGTCTCCTTCATAAATATTTCGAAGTTTGTCCCAAATCTCTTTAGCAGATTTACAATGTGCAACTTTGGTGAATATCGTTTCACTAAGACCATTGATAAGTGCATTTGTGACTTTGGAATTATTCTGACTGAGTTTCACTGCTTTGTAATTTGTTGGCGGAACTGCTGGTACTGTGTATTCATCTATAATAGATTGCCAAATTTCAAATCCATGTTCCTGTATATATGTCTTCATCCTTATGCTCCAAAATGCATAGTTTTGTCCATCAAACTGTGTTATTCCATTTTTATACAAGTTGTTGATCTCCATGATCTACCTTTCAGTGGTTAAACTGATTTCTGAAGGAACCTACTCTGATACCAATTGTTGGATTACTTGGGGGGGGGGGTGAATTAGTAATAGATAAATTTAATCCTTTTTCACCAAAATACAAGTGTTATATCAATGTAGCATTATCATCCAATAGTTACAGAGTAAATAAACAATGAACAAATGAGAAATCACACACATACACAGTACACCAGTGTTTTTACGTGGAAACCCAAAGTGGGAGAAAACCACATAATGGTTTTTCTTATATGTCTTGAAGTATTACATTCATTGGAAGCACCAACTTTCTTTGTTTTCCAGCTGCAACTGGAAGGAGGCTCCAACCCCCTAGTTTCTCAGGCTACAACCCGAGGGAACCTCCAACTCCCCAATTCTCTGGCTACAACTAGAAGGAGGCTACACCCCCCTAAGTTCTCTGAATACGACCGAAAGGTGGCTACAACCACCTATCCTTGCCCCGTCCAACCGCCCTGAAGTAGAAGTAGAATGATGGAACCACTATCACACTATCACTGTAAGATATACCACTGTACAACTGTATCAACCTGTACCATTGACCTGCATCCAACCTGTACAATTGCACTGTAATCAATCTGTACCCAAACTAAACATGTATCAACAAAAAACAACAGATACACGACCTATAGTTATGCAACCTGCATATGTACGCACCCTATTTGTTGAACAACATGCATATGTACGTGTTTTGTCTATTATGCAGCCTGCGTATACCTTTTGAAAACTATTGTTTTCTTTTTCTGAAAACTTTTGATCCTCTGCAACTTCTTTCACATAGGTCTGCAACCTGTCACTGTATCCAGACTGTAACTATACCCTGTGTATGCATCCTGATAACCTTTACCCAAATCATATATCTCTCTCTCTAGTCATGTGCCATATAGGTGTGTGTAATCATGAACAATTATAATAACCCTCACATGATCTAGTCATCAAACCCTTTCTGATATTCAACCTCTCAATACATCAACCACTTCACAAATACAAGCTCTCAACCATGTACCACAAACCCTTAGCCATATGCCAAGAAATACAAGATGTGCCTCAACAAGAAGCATCAATGATAAATATACCAACACTGTATTTATGTAGATATGACTTATGCAGAATATCCCATGCAACCACTAGTATCTCTAGGGAGAATCCTCAAATCTCCATAACCGTTTCTCATGCATACATCAAAATCCAACTATTCATAAAAATAAGACATACCTTTTGGACCAATGGATAGATCTGATGTATCTGAGCACTGTAGACCTTCCTGGGAGCTTGATATCAGAATCTAGAACCTCTGCATCTTCATCTTCTCAAGTTTCCACGGCTTTATCAACATGTACGCACCCTAATGCACTGTCAGACCGTGTATACATCAATATGTACGCACCCTAATACACTGTCAGCCCACGTATAACTCAGTATGTACGCACCCTAATACACTGTTAGACCGCGTATAACTTAGTATGTATGCACCCTAATACAGTGTCAGTCCACATATAACTCAGTATGTACTCACCCTAATACACTTTCAAACTGTGTATAACTCAATATGTATGCACCCTAATACATTATCAGCTCGTGTACACCTCA
>ML787312.1:132968-148415 GCA_009831015.1 Picea engelmannii
ATCCATATAGAATAGTATTATCTGAAAATATATCATAACTCATACCATTACCCATCAAACAAACTTGGGTCCATTACCCAAACCTGGGGTCTCCAACCTCTCATGGCCATAACTCTCTAACCGTGAGGAATTATGTGACATTCGACATACCACCGGAAATGACATGACAAGAAATATCCATATAGGATATTTTCCCTAACAAATTCACTTTCCTTATCTCATTATTCCATAATTAAGCATGGGTTCTCTTACTCCACAAAGCGTCTTCCCGTGACGGCTTTCACCATAAGGGGACCACTTTGGAGTTCATCCATATTTACTTCTTATCAACCATGACAAAACAATAATGAGTCATATTTACATCAAACACTATTGGGTCCATTACCCAAAACTTTGTGCTACGGGTCTTTCTTCAAGGGTTGACATCAATGACAACCAACCTTAATCAACACTTGACTTGTTAAATTGTGAATGAGTGTTGTATGCATGTAAATGGGTGATTAAAGGGAAATGTAAATTCTTGAAATTGATACATGAAATGTCTGAATAATTATGATAAACCAACATGATCATTGTTAACTTATTAAAACATGAGAATGAATATGCAAGGATGGGTTGTATGCCTATGGACCTTACAACTTTAGAGGAAATTTTGCATGACATGGATAGAAATATTGTTTAACCCGTGTGGTGAGTGTCCAGTTATGTGGAGAGAACCCAACAAGGAATGAAGAACCTAAAGTCCCGAGGAAACTATGATTATTATGTGGAAAGTTTGAAAGATATGAAAGATATTATTTCCTCATAAAATCTAGAGGCCTTCGATGGTATTAGAGTTGTTTTCCGACCCTCAAAGATTTGGTAAAATCCTTGAAGAAATTCCTTAATTCTTAAGTCTAAATCAGACTGTTTTACTGGAGAAAATCTGAGTTTAGTCAGGATAACTTGTAGCCATTGGATTGGAGTGGTGAGAAGATATGCACCGCTCATCAAATGGGGTACCCATTGGATTAATAAAGTGCTAGAATGTAACATGACTTTGACGAGGGAGATCCCGAGTCAATGAGACCTATTGATCCGTCAGAACATGGCCATGGTGGATCTTGGATCATTGGATCCAATTGATAGTCCATTGGTGTAAGGTCAATCAAAGGTCTATAAAGGAGATTAGTGGAGGGATTCTGACTATAGGAAGTTAGAGGACCGTAGATATCATGGAGAGTGTCAAGGAATCACAACCGTTATATTCCAAGAGGATCGCCCATAGGTAGGAAACTTACCTACCCCATCTAATGACTGGTTGGAATCTCCAAGGCACACTACATCCACGAGATCAAATTAATGATTGAGGAACATTCGATATATTGGAGTATGTTTGATTGGAGTGGCTGATTCAGAGTAGTAAG
Source organism: Picea engelmannii (assembly GCA_009831015.1). Classification (NCBI taxonomy): domain Eukaryota; kingdom Viridiplantae; phylum Streptophyta; class Pinopsida; order Pinales; family Pinaceae; genus Picea; species Picea engelmannii. The sequence goes on from ML787312.1 coordinate 134,375, forward strand.
TGGAGTCATGACGGGAATACTTCGATAAGGAGGAGTTTCGAAAGTGAAGGTAAACCATTGATTGGGAATGGGAGAGATCTAATCTCATTTGTTCATAGAAGTGGACCTTGCTAGAAAGGCTAAGCCTAGAAATTGACAAATGGTTAACCATAGATTGAGTAGAGGCTCCAAGGGAATCGTATTTGTTGAACTGGGTTATCTGAGAGTCGTTAGATCCTTAAGATAATCCGTCGACCCTTTGTCATCGGAGATAATGGCGCTCTTGGCAATGAGTACTCCAAAGGGAGTGAGTCTGAATTAGCCGTAGGATGTTATAAAGAGGTTGAGGGGGAATACCGACCATCTGATTGGGAAGGCCTAACTCCCCTGAGTTCCCCAAATACCTTTAAAGGATACTTGTAGGGATGAATTTTTAAGTACATCATTGCTTACGTTATGATCAAAGAATTCCTCACATTAATGATTGGTGAATCCACTAGCTAGTATTAGTAAGAAGAGATAAGTCGACATCCCACCAACCTAAGCAATGTTTAGGGGGTTGGGTGTGGTACATTTTGTTACCAGGTTTCATGATCAACATGATATTAAAGAAGTCATGGCAAGCTGGTGGATTGAAGACAAAATATTTTTCCATAAGAGTGATGGTATTTACTTTCATGTGCAGACTGCATGGAAGGGAGGATTACATGCATTTCAATGATGATTGGATACCTATGGTGTATAGAATTGTGACCAAGGGAAATGTTTTTAATTGGAGAGCCATATTATCATTAGCCTTGAAGAAAGCCATTGAAAAATCACAAACTCATTCAGATCACGTAGGCCCTTCCTTTCATATGGCCTCATATTTGTTAGACAATGTTTGTTCTCATAATTCATTTCAAGGAATGGGATGGAAATGGAATAGTTCAATGATCCCTATTCATGAATATTCTAAAGACTTATGGGAGACAAATTATAAAAGAATTTATGCCCTCACTTGTGATGAATTTTTAGCTCCCTTATTCACATTAATTTTTCAAAGGGAGTGCCCCAGAATTACAGAAGAAGCAACATTCATTGGAAATTGGTACCTACAGGAAAATTGTACTTATTTAAGGATATATGGAGCTATGGAATCCCCTCATATACTTCCTATGCATGTTCCAAATAAATTGTTTCTATCTAAAATTGCATGTCAAACCATTTTACAAGGATTTAATTATGTGCTTGTCAAGGATGTTAAGAAGAAGTTGTTAATCCCTTACAACTTCCACATTAGACATTACAATTTTTTTAATTCCAACCATGCTAAGAAAGAAGGGAACTTGATGCTTGAATTCATATTTTCACACGACAAGTTCAAAAATCATGATCCTTGGGGTTTAGTGGCAAAACATTGTACTTAAATTTCTTGGTCTTGGTCCTATCCCCATGAGAGATGGGACGATGAGTTGATGTACCAAGAAATTGATTGATTGAATGAGGTTTAATAAATACTGAAAGATAAAGAAAATTTTGTTTTTAAGCTCCTATCCCTAGAATAAAAGTAAGGTAAACTTGAGCAAAAATTGGAAAGCTGCAAAATAGAAAAAATCTCAAGAAGGAGAACAACAAAATCTTGCAACAAAAAAGGAGAAATTAGGAGCATAAATGAAATTTCAGAAAGAAAAAGAGTAGCAAGATGCAGAGTAGTTGGAGAAATCACGAAAATAAGAGGAATGTAAAAAAATGTCGACAATAACAACAAGAATCAAAGAAAAAGGAAAATGAGATGGAGGAGTAGAAACAAAAGATAGAAAATGATGAAACAAGTTCAAAACAAAATATCCAATTAACTAAAACACTGAGGACCATGCAAACAACAACATTGATGAATCAACACTTGATAAAGTAGTTTCAACAATTGACAAAGGAAAAAGTTTTGAAATTGAAGAGATAATTACACCTGGAAGTCTTGGAATAGTGATGCCTCGTGCTACTGGTACATAAATGATTTTATCAGAGGATGTTGTAGAACTAGAAATCTTAGCATACAACAAAATACAATAAAGAATTGTCAAGCATGTTCACAGAAAGAAGAAAAAATAATAGGAGGAAGTGTAGCCCGTGTAAATGAAAAGCGAGTTATGAATATAAAAAATTCTTCATTGGACGATTTGGTGGCATCTAGGTTAGCACTAACACATGAAACTGTGGACAAGGTACAAGTGGAAGAGAAAGATGTGGCTAATTTGAAGACGAAAATAAAAAAATCTAGAAAATCATATCGAGTCTGACAAATATGCTAGGAAACACGGTAACAATTTTAATATTGATTATGTGATATCTGCAATTGAATCTAATACACATGTTAAAAGGTATTTGTATTCTAGATCTTTCAAGTTGCAAGAGCATACATTACAACTTTCAATTCTTTATAAGAAGTTCTTACTATGGAAAGAGACTCAGGGAAAGACATATGATCAACTTGTTGCTATTAAGGAAATCCAAAAGTTTAGGGGACATGAGGGTCACAATATCAAATTGATTGAAAAGAAGGATATGCAATAAATAGAAATAGATTTGAGTTTTTGGAAATAATTGTCTAGAGATAGTCTAAGAAACATATAAAAAAGTTGGATGCAATGTTTGAAAATTTGGGATTTTATAGAGGATATTACAGTAAAGTGTAAATTACCTTCATTTGCCCCCCAAAAAACTTTTATCAAGTGGAATGGGTGATGAATAAATTTGAATATTCCATGGTTCAATTTAAAGAAGAGGTTCAAGAAATTCAAAGTGTTGAGAAGGAACACTTAGAAAAGTTCCTCGTTGAAGAAACTAAAAAAGTGGCCTTTTTGGAATTTTGCTTTCCTAAGATTAAGAAACATACCAAAAAGTTAGAAAGTGAAGTATTAACTTTGGGGCCCCATTAAAGTAACATTTCTTCCCTCATATTGAACTTTGTCAAAGTCTTTTTGAGAAATGGGAGGAATACAAAGAAAAGGACTCAGGTGACTAAGAAGAATACCTCGGTTAGAATAGGGTTAAGAGTTAGGTAATTTATTTTAACTATTTTGTAAAGGATATTTAAAGAAGGATGAAAGTTAGATTAGGGGACTTTTGGATTTTGTAAATCTAGAGAACAAATGTAAAAGGCTACTCTTTTACTAAATGAAGGAAGCTGATCAAGAGGCCAATTTTGTTGATTAAAGATTGCCTTGGTTGATAATTTCTTCATTATTTTTTGCATAATGTCAACCTGGAATGGTTGTAAGAGTTTTTCATAGTTCATATTTTTCTATCATGAAGCAAATTTATTGCAATTACTTTTTTTTTCCAACATATCTTTAATTTGTTTGAAAATAAGAATTTAGTTAGATTTTATTTTATGTATTTGTTTGTGCTACAATTGAAAATGGAATTATTTTTGTGTTTATCGTAAAGCCATAAATCATTTTCCAACAAATAGAGAAAAGTTTGATTAGGAATTTTGTTATCATGTTATTTTCCATCTAATCATTGGGTTATTATCACCTAAAAATCACCTAATATCTAGGTAATTATCCCCTAGAAACCCCTCATTTTAACCCTTAAAACCTATCAACTTTTCCTTGGGTTTCAACTGAGTTTCTTATTGGTCACCCCCTACCTTCATTAAAAGAGAGACCAAAGGGTTCGATCACATTTTTCATTCATTGAGGGGGAAACCAAAGGGTTTGGTCACCTTTTTCCTTCATTGAGGGTGCGACCAAAAGGGTTGGTCACTCCCTATGGATTGCCAGGGAGCGATCAATCACTCTGTCCATGTCTAGGGTGCGATTGAGTCTAGAAGCTCTTATTTTTGGATTTGGTTTCGATGGATGAGACTTCCCACCGATTTCTCGAGGTTTATATTTGGGAAGGATTCCATTATGAGCTCAAGAATCGTATCCTAATAACTATATGGCCTTATCCGTAAAGCCCTATAAGAACCAAGCCATTTCTCATGGGAAGGGGGATAAGGGGCTAGCAAAGTTACTCTAGTGATTTGGTTGCAAGACTTGGGAAATGAGCTTGGAAGGATGCCATCTCTTTAGTCTACATTTGTAAGTTGTAATACTTATTCTTTGATTAATAGAAGACACACTGGATGTTTCCCTCTATCTAATTGTCCATACAAGTTTATGTATTCATTGGTAGAGAATTAGTTTAATTATGTGCTAAGATATGCTATTAGATCCATTGTCAATCCATGCATGATTGCTTTGATCTTTGGGAGGATTTCATCTTCTTTAATTGTTTTCATGTATGAATCAAATATAGGAACATCCTTAGTTTATGTCTCTATTCCTGTCTTAGGCACTGGTAGAACCTAAGGGAGCTTATCTCCTGCAGGGTGCAAAATGCCTACAACACCTTTTCTTTAGGTATAACCCCTGCTGCTTGACATTTGTTTTGGGACTTGTCAACAAAACTATCACGTCCAATTAGGAGGGAAAAAAGTGTGCAATGACATTGAATTTATCGATGCCCCATTAGACTACAACATCATTCTAGGTCAAAGCTTCACATACACCATGAAGGCAAAGGCTTCATCAATATTTTGTAAGACGATCTTCCCCCATAATGGGAAACTCGTCACCATCGATCAATTGACCTACCATGAACCTCAAGTGAAACTTCATCTCGATCATGTGGTCTCCTCTTTGGGTGGAAGCCAAATAGTTCCCTCGCTTTCATACTTAATCCATGGAGCCTACAAAGACTCGACATTACTTGGTGTGTATCACGAACCTCCTCATGCAATTACCCACCCCATTTCATCTAATGTATGTATCGTGTCATTCAGTCATAGACTAGTGGGCCCACACATTTGAATCCATTTATTGGACCCTCAAATATAACATATTCATTGCCACCACCAGGAGCACATCCGCATCCGCATTATCCCTTTGTCAGGTCCCTTTCTTATTTCCACCTTCGGGAATTGTCACGCTGGTCATGGCTGCATAAGAACTCACTTTAGGGATTATTATTTGGTATTTGGACCCCCCTTGACTCCTCTCTCACCCTCTTTTCCAACTCCATATTTTTCCTTGACTCATATGCAACCAATACCAATGACCCTTGTAACCCCTTGGGAACCTAGAAAGGCCCAACCTAAACCAACATAGACTGGGAAAGGATTTGAAAAGGGGGACAATGCCAATAAGGAAGGGGGAACAAACACTCCTAAACAATCCATGGCCACCTAGAACACTGGAGCTAGGTCCATACCCCCATATTCCATATGTGATATCTATGGCCACACTAATTCAATTTTCCTAGGCTCCAAAAACTTAAAGAAATTTACAACATAAATGATTTAGAACACAATTCCTCCATACCTATTGTGGAAGTCCCTCCTTTTAAGTGATCAACTAAACATGTTAATTCTTTCCACACAAATCACCTATGTGATTTGTGTGATACTTATGGCCATTATTCTCATCATTTTCTTGGACTACCCCAATTTCACGACGTCCTTGATGTCATTTGTCAGTTGGATTTAATTCATCAGGAAGATCCAAACCTAGTAGTATAGGACCCTAATATTAAGCATGAAAAGTGTTTCCAAGACAATCATCAACCAATTGTCGATATTTCCCCCCCTGAAGTTAAAGTCAATGAGAATTCCATGCACATTATCTACCTTTAACTTTCATGGGATTGAATATGTCAGAAAATCCTCCATTTTCCACTAATGTACATCAAATCATCCCTTGTATGCATAATGCCTCTTTGGTATAAACATTGGTGGGACCTTCATCCACTAGTATTTAGTCTACTCCTGTAGATGTCACGAATGTGAACCATCCTTCTCGTTCCCATGGCACTGAAAGTAGGTTTACCTCCCCATCTTCCACCATCTCATCTGGTAGTGTAGACTCTACTTCTCTCATATGCCATTCTAGTGAGGATGTTCTAGAGTCCCTGTCCACTCAACATCACCCTTGGGATGATCCACCTCATCATTCATACTTTTTCCCTCAAAAACCTAGTCCATTCGACCACTATGTTGTTGGATATAAATATTTTATGGATGAGCAGTTATTTTTCATATCCATGGAAAATCCTAGGTATGGTGCAATTCTAACTTATTTGCGAACCCAGAAGTTGAGTCCCTCTTACTCATATGTAAATAAAAGATTGAAAATCCACCTTTTCATTTCCAAAACTACATCCATAGTGCATGTGTGTATGTCCATCATCCAATGCATGCTCTTTACCTGATACATATACACACAATAGGGGGCATCATGTCCACCTACCCACACCTAATCATTTACTACCATCATTATCTGATGGGGAGAGGGGATCTTCCGCTTGGGGACATGATGTCCCCTCTAGCGAGTTTTCAAGTTGATAATTATCCACTCTATGCCTAGGCCCTAATGGCACATGTTAGGTAGACCCACCTCTTTCCATCCAAGATATTTTCCCCACTCGCCTTACCAATGCAATATTTTCACATTGCATATAGTTGAGGATAAATACCATATATTGAACAATTCTACTCTATGCAATTCAAAAATAGATGAGTGATCCCACACTTACCAACGTGTCCCCATGCTTGGCCTAGTGGGAGGGGTAACCTTAGGACCTCCTCCCGGTAGTTCATCCCCTCATCCATATTTTGATTGATGCACCATTTGCACCACTAGAATCACATTTCTGGGCCATTGTCAAAATTTAGTGCTTTGATACTTCACCAAGAAGCCATTTTTCCACGAAGCATCAAAGCTTGCTTGTTTTATTATGAATTCCCACAAATTTGTCTAAATTACTTAAGCACCACATTGTTTTCTTATTTTTTGACTAATGAGAAGGAATTCCCCATGGATAACCACTTGTATTCATGGATATGGGTCTCCTCAAGGTCTCAACTTCCCTATCATTTAGCATAGTTTAACTCCCTTATGTTTGTTGCATTTTCTTGTCACTCCCTGAAATTTCCTATAGGATCCCCCTCACTTGAGTAGATGGAACGACCCCTCCATTTTGTGCATTTTTCATCTACTCAATGATAGAGCATTCCTCACGTGGGTGCCCTAGAATAGTGACCCATGTTTCTTTTTGGTGCCCGTGTCATTGTATCCCCCAAAGGATTAGGGGTCCAATTAGTCTCCATACTAGAGTTGAGCCACATGCATTTATTCTCATCATGTTCACATCCATACCCTCCAGAATCCCCTGTTGATGGTTGGTATTTGTTGGATTTTTACCTATCACAAGCTCTCTGCTTCATCCATATAGTGAAAATCCTTCATTTGTATGCCTCCATTCACTCACCACCGAAAATATCGTTAATATTATCCATACCTTTGATTACCTCAATTTACAATTTTCACATTTACAATTCCACCATTTGGTTGTTTTCTAGGACATTTATCTCCTCATCACCCCTACATATCCCCATTTTGTTTCTCCCATGGGATTCTAATTGGATATTGTGTCTCTCAACAAATTGGTTTGAACTATCGTATCCCCATTTGGGTATTACATATCTTACCTTCTCCAAATAGCACCCCTTTTATCACACAAATTGTAGGCTGGGCAAAGCCCGAACCAATCGACAAGAGTGAGATAAATACGGGAGTACCTACCCACTGTCACCTTAGATAGACACTCCCCTCACTTTAGCAATGATACATCACCACAAGGGGGGGAATCTCAGTGACCATAGGGGGATTGAAATGGAGAGTGGGAAGATGACCGATGAAACCCCTATAGGTCAATATTAGAAGTGAGAAAAGGCTTGGAAAAGATTCTTGTTGATGAAGGATGGTTGCCAAAGTGTTGTGAACCTACAAGACAATATTAAACCTTCTTGAAACAAGACAAACGATAGATAGACAAGCCTTTAACAAAAAGGGAACAAGGAAGAAACCTTGCAATCCCAAAAATGCAACAACAAAATTATATATATATATATATATATATCTATATATGCAACGTAAAGTATTACCCAATATTGTAGCACAAGTTTTGATGGTAAAATAGGGCTGCAAAATGACATTATAAACAATGTATCAAGGCAGACTTATGGCCATATAACACAATTTATACAACAACAATATCTAACCACTAAAATAAACAAACAATCCACCCAAAATATAGCCAATGACAAGTAGATTAATTATGGAAACATGCAAGAAAATTTTAATGGTAGATTAGTGAGCAACGAAAGAGTTTAAGTGAGTTTTTCTGCAGCCCTAATGGCTGTAGCATTAATTCGATTACAACAAGAGAATCACAAAGCTAACCTATATTCCCTAGTGGCTCAAGCAAGATAAAATCATGAAGAACAACTTTCAATGTAGACAATCACAAAATCTCTATTTTTCACGTATTCAAATGCAATGATTTTATTTCTCCAATGCAAAAATATAGACAAGTGCCTTATCAATTGGGTTATTGAGTCTCTTGTTTAATATCTAGGGTTTGCAACTTCTATAGGTATGTAATCCATTTTACTTCCTAGAGCATGCAAAACCTAGCAAGGTAAATCTAGGAGGGTGTAAGCCCTTTTACTCCTCCTAGCAACCTTTGCAATAACTTATCCACTAACAATGATGATAGATATTGGTGGAGGGTGTATTCCCTTATACTCCTCCAAGGGTTTGTACAAGAAAAACCATGAAACAAGAAGAAATACTAACAATATGTAGAAATTCCTTACCAATTCCAAAATATAGCAAGTAAAACCCTTATCTACCAAGAATATTTCACCATACATGCAAGAGCTAAGCATACAAGAGATAACACACCACTTCCTTCCATAAGACAAGTAACTAACATCCAAATAGCATCAAAGAGAGAGATATGCAATTTTCCCAAGAGGGGTGAAAATTTTAGCCACAAACATATGTAATTATCATATATCCAAATGAAATGAGAAAGCCTCTATTTATAGGAGGCATTGATAAAATTGTTTGTCCACATTACTTAGGGTAAACACAATTAGGGAGGTTGACCTTCTCTAATTTCCTTAAAAAATCAAAATTTAATTTTACAAAAAAACAATCTCTAAAAGGATGGTGTCATGCCCCCCTAGGGGTGACGTTTTGGCTCAAATTGCAATACATTGAGTTGAATGAGGAAGTCATTGGGCCTCCCAAGGTCTAGTATCCATGTGCTAGAGTCTTCCTCTAAGGAGAAACATCATGCCACCAACAAATCATCCAATCACCACCAATCCCTAGCCTTTCAAGTGTGATGTCATACCCCATAAGTGCATCGTATAGCCTCAAAAGGCAAGTTGGTGGGGCTAGGAGGGATAGCAAATCACCTGCAAGGTATCCTCAAGTGCCTCCAAAGGAAATGTCCCTCATCCAAGTGTCCAAGTAGTAAGGGTACATCATCCATAATGTAGGATTCATGCCCCAAGTGAAGGTCCAAGTGACCTTGTGCCTCCATGAAGTGTCTTTCCACCTGCCAAGGCCCTGTAAAGACAAGAAAATTCACCCTCCAAGGAACAAGTCACAAGCATCATGTCAAGTAAGACATATATAATAAAATAACCACCCAAACTTGTGCATCAAATCCCCCTTCTCAAAATAAACAAATTCTCAAAGACCTTATGGAACTTGCCAAATTTAGGTATGGGAGGGTTGTCATGATGACCTATTGGGTGAATCATTCCCCAAGTCAAGGGGTGTTTCCCAGGTGGACCCTCTCTAAGTCATGTGAAGACTATGAGGTGGATAGGGGTAATAATTTTGGGCATGTGGTTTCTTGACATACAAGGGTTCATATTGTCTCATTTATGGGTGCCTTTGTAGAGGGTGTGTTTCCCTTTGTCCGTAATGCATGATATTTTCAAGACCTTTTTCCATTTAATTTATTAGAGCATTCCCAAGTTGAAGCTAAAGTGGGACTTCTACCTAATAATGAAAAAAAATGCCCACTTTAACTCTACCTTGGTCACACTTTTCTTCCCCATGTTGAAGACGATGTGTGGGACTTCTACCTAAGCATGAAAAACATTACCCACAGATGCTCTACCTTGGTTGGGATGTTCAATTAGTTATTATTTTATGGGTCCATTAGTTATTTGCGAGAAACATTTCATTGTTCTCGGGATCCCTGGGTGAGCATATACAAGGTTTATGATTGGATTTTATATTTTTCCAGCTACAAGCCTCTAGCCCTTCAACCCCTCCTTCTCATGAAATGAGGTACAAGCCCTTCTTGGGTCAATGTGGCTCAAAAACCCAAAAGATGAGGAAACGAAGGGAAAGAAGCACAAAAAGTGGCATGTATATGCGGGAGCGGTACGATGACTCATGAAAGGGACCGACCACCTAGTAGCAACTCTTTCCCCAAGGATGACCACTTACTAGGACAACAATGTCAACCACCACGGAAAATCAAGGCAAAGAGCATAATTTCGAAGCAAACGTTTTCAAAATAAAGGAAGAACACTTTGCCACATATTCAAATGATTTATTTATTAAAATGACACTTACCACAACATTGGACTCGTTACCTCATGGAGCAAGACCCATTGTTCTCTGTGAGCCAAGCTAGTGTGGTGAATGGTGCAGCCATTGATCTCATGGTGATGGGTGGTGTGATGTGATTCTATGCTTGCTAATATGTCTCTTGTTACTCCATGTCTGCAACCTGAGGGCCTCGAGACATCATCTTCTTAGTTACCCCTAGAAATGGGGGGTAACGCATGGCTCCTATTTGGGGACACGTGCTTGTTGTAGAGTGCATGAGAACCACAAAATATCTTGGTAAGACTTGTGCATACACACACTGAAAAAAACAAACATGTTTTGGCATCTAGGATGGCACACTCATCCTTTGTTCATATAATCAAAATCCTAAAAATCAAAATTGACAACTAATCTTAGATTTGTTTTTTCATTTTTTCAAAATTTATAAACTAATATGTAACATGATGAAAGAAAATGATGTAAATCAATAATGCAAAAAATTAAAGTAAATAAAAATGAAAAGAGAAAATGAGATGCAACTAAACTACCATGAGCAAGCAAAATGCAAATGTAAGAAAACAAGATGACCTACCTACTTACCTAGGTCCTGGGCCCTGAAGAAGTCAATTTTCTTTGTTGTAGGGTCGAAGGAGAGACCCATCAACTGGTAATGACATATTCCTCCCACCCATGGAAGATAAGTAGTATCTTCCTTTCTCGGACTTCTTCTTGACGATGTAAGGGCCAAGCCATAAAACATCATTCTTATGGTCATACTTGGGCTTGGCCTTCCTCTTATCCCACATAAGTGCAAGGATCCCATAATGTAAGGTAAGTTCTCAATGTAAGGGTATGAAGGTGTTTATGCATTGATCGTATCTTTAATGACTTCTTCACGTTCTTTATCTCTTTTATATTCTTCTTTCTTTAGTATCTTGATGGACCCCGACTCTTTTTCTTGGAATTTTACAAGTTTTTATTTGTATTCATTTGTCCGTGGAAGTAGCATATCTATGCAGTTCTCCTAAATAAAAGGTAGGTCCCATGTATCATACTCAATGGTATCTAGAGCCTCATCAAAGTCATTTTCGCTATTGTAGTCAGGATCATTCTGATCCAACACATGTTTCCTAGACCCCTCTCGGTTACAGAGAATTTTGAAAATACCATCTCCCATAGAAATATGTGCATGAGTAAGGTCCATGCTGAGATATCCACCAAGGATGGCAACCCAAATTCTTGATAAGAGCATGCCCAAGTGTCTAGAACATCAATTGATACTATGTTCATGAGGAGGCCAATGTGAGGGATATCTTCCAAGTATACCTCCATGTCTTCTATGAGACCATAAACTTTCACCTTCTTAGAATCAATACCACAGACATTTCCATATGGGCAAGTTGTTTTCAAGCCAAGTTGTTTCATAACCTTCAAAAACGTTACATTTGTGGAGGCCCCATAATCTAATATACAATTGTTCAAATGGAGAAATAGATATAAAAAGGAGGGTTTGCATTCCTTTTTCGTCCATGGTACATGGTGTTCAGGACCATTGGAGGGTTCACCGCTTCAACTGTTACTTTTAACATATTCAACACTTCTCTTCTCACAGAAGGAATCTTTCACATCTCCACCACAGGAACTGATATATTTAGCTTTCCAATCATGGTTGGGATGTCTATGTTCAATTGGATTTCTTCATCTACTTGTGTTGGTCTTGGAAGTAAGTCATGAAATGGAGGTAGGGGAGGTGGGATGAACTTCTCTGCTGGTTGAGGTGGAGCTTCCTTTCTTGGATAAGATGAATATTGCTTCTATGGTGGTGGATGAACTGGAGCTTGTGGTGGAGGGACAAGAGTTTTATTCCTTCTTTCATATGTCAAGATTTCCCTCTTCTTGAATTCTTTCGTCTAATATTTGGTCAACTAATTTAGCACTATGAGTTGGCCTTCTCTACCCCCCCTCTTCTTGACTTCATCAAGTTGTTCCTAGGTAATTTCCACATATTCATCATCCTGAAAAGCGCAAATTGTGTCTATGAAGTTCATACTATCAGGGGAGTCCTCCTATCATCTGGGACATTCATCTTCTAGATGGGCTTCTTGACAAGGAGAACATAATAGTGATTCCTCCAAATTGGCCATCCCAATAGGGTTCAACATATCAGGAGCCTTTGCCTCTTGTTGGGTTTTTTCATCCCAACCTATAGCATCCCTCTATTGTTTGACGAATGAAGGTCTTAGAGTAGATTGATTTCTTTCCAGACTTGTCCATCGGTTCATAACTTGATTCTAAGTTTGGACGAACTGAGCATTCATTTGATCAATCTTCTGAGCTAGGATAATTATTGGATCTGGCACATTGTTTGTTGTTGTCTTTGTATTTTCTTCCATTCTAGTGCGAGGATACTGAGATGGATTAATATTGGAGTAAAGAATATTCTCTTTGATTTATGCATTGTATTCTTTGGATTTTTCCAAAGTGTTTATTTTCTTATCCCTTAGGATGAAACCAAATTTCCCTTCAAATGAATTCACATAGATGAGATATACAACTGCTTCATATGGGCACAAATCCTTCAGTATTTGGCTATATAGTTTATCAAATCTGGTGTCAAATTCACTCACTGTCTCATTCTCCTTTTTATTAATCTGGTTGAATTGAGTCATTAACATTCTGCTATCCTTCTTTATTTCCCATATGCTTTTGAATGACTTAGCGAAATCTTCATATGATGCTAGGTGATTATCTGACAAGACTTTGAACCACCTCTGGGCATATTCAGTAAGAGATGTGGCTAGTAGCCTCATTGCCACATCTTCATGTTCTACTCCTTCATTTTCCATGTCTTGACCACTTGCATAAATGTGTTCTTCATTTGTGACCACATTTTTTCCTGAGAACTTTGGCAACCATTTGTGGGATTCTTTAGGCATAAAATTAGGATGTACAGAGATGGAAGCCAAGCTCAAGGGTTTGTAAAGGTATTTTTCCCAAGGATGATTCATTGGGGAAAATGGAAGGTTACCGTGGAAAAGGTTTTTGACAACGGGGGAGTTATAAGGAGGCTTTCTTCGGTAAACCTTGGAAGGCTTGAATCTTCCAAGGGAAGGGTCTTTTGGAAAGATGGATTCTAGGATGGTGGAGTCGTTGAATGATATTTATGAATAGCTCATCAAGAAATGAAAGGGAACTTTCCTCAATTGGAGTCGCCAGACAAGATAGGGGTAAAGGATTTGGGATCAAATCTTGCCAAAGTTTCATTGGGGGATGAAAGATGACTCAAAATCCTCCCTGACAACGATGCCAAAATGTTATCGGATAAATTGTAGGTTGGGAAAAGCCCAACCTAATGCACAAGAGTGAGACAACTACAAGAGTACCTACCCATTGTAACCTTAGATAGACACTCCCCTCACTTTAGTGATGATAAATCACCACAAGGGGGGGATCTCGGTGACCCTAGAGGGATTGAGATGGAAAGTGAGAAGATGACCAATGAAAACCCGATAGGTCAAGCTTGGAAGTGAGAAAAGTCTTGGAAAATAGTCTTTTTGATGAATGATGGTTGCCAAAATGTTGTGACCCTACAAGACAATGTTAAACCTGCC
>ML787312.1:148578-160916 GCA_009831015.1 Picea engelmannii
ATATAAACAATGTAAAGTATTAATATCTGCAAAATTAACCATGCAAAACACCATATAATTATTGGGTAATCAAATCCTAATCATATAGATAATATTCCAATATTGTAGCACATGTTTTGATGGTAAAATAGGTCCGCTAAATGACGTTATCAACAATGTATCAAGTCATCCTTATGGATGTATCAAACAATTTCTACAACATCAATATATACCCACCAAAATCAACAAACAATCCACCCAAAAGATAACCAATGACAAGTAGATTAATTATGGCATATTGCAAGTAAATTTTAACTGTAGATTAGTGAGAAATGAAAGATTTTAAGTGAGTTTTTCTGCAACCCTAATGGCTGTAGCATTATGTCGATTACAACAAGATAATCACAAATATAAGCTAGATGCTCTAGTGGCTCAAGTAAGCTAAAAGCATGAAGAACAACTTTCAATTTAGACAATCACAAACTCTCTATTTTTGACAAATTCTCAAAGACCTTTATGCAAATTGCCAAACAAATTCTCAAAGACCTTATGCAACTTGCCAAATTTAGGTATGGGAGGGTTGTCAGGGTGACCTATTAGGTGAATCATTCCCCAATTCAAGGAGTGTTTCCAAGGTGGACCCTCTCTAATTCATGTGAAGAGTATGAGATGGATAGGGGTAATACTTTTGGGCATGGAGTTTCTTGAAATACAAGGGCTCATATTGTCTCATTTATGGGTGCCTTTGTAGAGGGTGTGTTTCCCTTCGTCCATGATGCATGGTTGTTTCAAGCCCTTTTTCCATTTAATTTATTAGAGCGTCCCTAAGTTGAAGCTAAAGTGGGAATTCTACCTAAGCATGAAATTTTTTTCCCACCTTAACTCTACCTTGGTCAAACTGTGCTTCCCCAAGTTGAAGACAATGTGTGGGACTTCTACCTAAGCATGGAATTTTTTTCCCAAACATGCTCTACCTTGGTTGGCATGTTCAATTAGTTATTATTTCATGGGTCCCTTAGTTTTTTGAGAGAAACATTTCATTATTCCTGGGATCCCTGGGCGAGCATTTGGAAGGTTTATGATTGGATTTTATCTTTTTCTAGCTACAAGCCACTAGACCTTCAACCCCTTCTTCCCATGAAATGAGGTACAAGATCTTCTTGGGTCAATGTGACCCAAAACCCCAAAAGATGGGGAAATGAAGGGAAATAAGCATGTAAAGTTAAAAGTATATGCGAGAGAGGTACAATGACTCATCATGGGAACCCCCCAATAGAAACCCTTTCCCTGTGGGTGACCACTTACTAGGACAACGATGTCAACCACCAAGGTAAAACAAGGCAAATACATAATTTCCAAGAAAACATTTTCAAAATCAAGGAAGAACCCTTTGCAACATATTCAAATGCTTCATTTATTAAAATGACACTTACCAAAAAAATGGACTCACTACCTCATGGAGAAAGACCTATTTTCCTCTATGAGCCAAGCTGATGTGGTGAATGATGCAACCATCACTCTCATGGTGATGGGTGGTGTGATGTGGGGCTCTTCCTGCTAATCTATCTCTCAGTTCTCCATGCCTACAACCTTAGGGCCTCGAGACATCATCTCCTTAGTTACCCCTAGAAATGGGGGGTAACAGACTCCTTGGGTAATACCAAGAGGGCCTTGTACCTTTACATTGCTCGGTTCATATTTTTCCAGCATCCATGTGTTGCCCTTCATCAGAGCATATAAGATGAGTTTCCTTTGTGTCCCATGGAGTTTGTTCAGTTCCACATTATGTCTTGTTACAATTTTTCAGCACCTCTGTGAGTCGTACCCATCACATGTTTCATAAATTTGACCTTTAGTTGTCCTCATGATCCCACTAATATGTCCTTGAAAAGTCTCGTTCCTAGTAATCGACCACTCCCCATGGAACTTTTTCAGTCACTGCTAAGTCATTCCTACATTTATGCTTTGAACAAGGGAAGTTTTGAGTACACTTCTAATTGCCTTCCCCTACATATTGGGTTTTAGTCTTTTCCAGTCACACCATACTTTCTACCTCGTGTTGGTCCCAAGAATTCATCCTTGCCTTGGTTCCAGTGGGCCTTCCCTTATTGACTTAAACACTTATATTCTAGGTGTTTGACTTAGAGGATTGTGTACCTTGGACTCATCTTCACCATTGGTGAGTTCCTCAGACCAGGTAGAGGGAGCCATCGATTCCATGTTACTTGGTTGTTTCTCACATGCTCAACTTCATCTTATCATTGCACAATTGAGAATAGTACACTTGATGGTTCAATGATCTAGTTCATTGTACCGGTTTTCTAGACATGTGTGAGATGCATAAAACCTTAGGAGGGGTTTTCCCTTTAGGTATTCCCTTGCATGCTTCAACATCAACAATTGCTCCAAAATATATGACTCCACTTGTTGTGCTTTTGATATCAGGCCTAAGGACAATTTTTTCGTCTTAGGTGTTGGCGGACCTCCCCCTATCGACATTAACACCTTCATTCTAGGGGTTAGTGCTATGTACCTTGGTACCTATCCACCTCCTCGATGGGTTACCTTGGACCAAGTTAAGAGAGTCATCATTACTCTCAAACTTGGTAGGCTATCATGTTCTCTAATGCAACTCATCATCACACCATTTAGATTCATACATACATCCATGATCCAACATTATATGTAGTTCATCAGATTTGATTGGATCAGTTCCACCATTCTCAGAGCCCTCAATTTGATCTCTCCTTCAATTAGCTCATGACAGATCTTTAGAGCCCCATTCTTGTTCAACAAGGATTCTTTGGTTTTTTCCACCCTCCTCCCCCCAGGGTGGGGACATCATTTCCTATTTACTCAAATCAACAATAATTGTGATGTAAAACTAGTCCTTTAACCCAAACATATGTATACATAATTGATCATGTCATTTAATTGTACTTTGGCCCACTTTTTCCAACATCATATTGTACTTAAGACCTCATGTTGTCTCACCAACTCAACTCCTTCATGACATGCACACCATTGAATTCAATATCATAATTTATCTCGACAAGTATGGGTATGCTTATCTCGTCCCTATTGAGATCATGTAACTTAACACTTTGTAACCCTCTTGTTGACAAGTGGTCTTATTCAACCTCTTCTACGAGCGGTTTGGTTTTCCATGGAATCTCTCTCTCCTCGGTTGTCTCATTCATCAGTAAAAGAAAACTATAACATATTTCGGTCATAAGATGTGCTCCTAACCTCATACATTAGAGGGCATATGTTATCACTCAAAAATGGCCCACCTAGACCAAAATGCTAGGTGTACTGAAATACTCCAACAATAGTATGGGTACCATGAATTTTACACCATATCGCCTTTAATTAACTTTAGGAACCCTTTTCCTAACGTAAATTTCACTCATAAATCCATAAAAACCCACTTTTACATAATATCCCCTTTAATTAACTTTAGGAACCATTTCCCTAAAGTTAATCCCACTTAATTAAGTCATAAACCCTTTTTATAATTTCCTTACTATTTTTAATCTAAAAAAGAAAAAATATGAGAAAAAAATCCATATTTTTCCTATAAAACAAGGAGAGGTCTCCCCCCATTTCATTATCACTTTAATTTTTCACTCTCTCATTCCTCTTGCTCTCATTTTCCCTCGTTGTGGATTTTTCCCTTAGGTTTGCCCCTTTTCCACTTAAACCCTAGTTTCTTGAGGAGCACACTATTGCATCCATTTACAACCAGAGGAGAGAGCAACTACACACACACACCCAGGGAAGAAAATAACCCTCCCAAGGAGAGGCCATCGAAATATCAACACCTTCAAGAGCTCTCCATAGGTGTAAATGTACAACTACTCCAGTTGGGTAATGGAAGATTGATTCATTCTTTCATTTGATTGTTGTTATTGTATATTTCTTTGCTACATTTCTTTTACTTATGAATAATAACATGAATCTCAGGTTAAATTTGTCCATGAAAAGCTAGGGTCTTTAGTTTTCTAACTCATTTCTCTGTAATCTTGTAGCAACCACAAGGTTTGAAAATTTGCTCGCTATGTTTACAAATTTGCACCAACATCATGTATTCAAGCCATTTTGTGCATTTCATTTGGAAGAGTTTTAATAACATTAATTATTTTCTCAATAATTAATCACATTGTAGTATCTTTTTAAATGGATATCAAATTTATTCCTTTTTGTAAGCAAGAGTTAATATTGTACCTAATAGCGAGGTAGAGAAAAACAAATAAGCAATTTTTTGTTTTCCCCTACAACATATTTCCAATATCTAGCACTCTTCATAGTTCATTGGATCTCAATTGATGGAACTCAAAGGTGTCAGTCTTTTCTTGGTTAGTAGTCTTAGAAAGCACTAATTGTAGTTTTGTTAGTTATTATTGCAATTCTTTGATCTAGATACATTCATGGATTACCTTGTTGATTCCTTTTCTCTGGATGAAAACACATAATATAATTTATTATTTTAATAGTAATAGATTTCTACATTTTTAAATTAAAATAAAAAACATAAACAATGCAAATGATTAAAATTCATTTTAATTTTTTTTTAAAATATTGTCCACTATCGCCCTAGCCTCCAGGAAAACACATAGCATTGCCCTCACCCTAGCCTCTTGTAGGCCAAAACAAACATTTTTTTTACATTAGGAGGATGGGGGACCAATGCCTAGAAACATTTTTTCATGAAATACACTTCTCGAGGAAACCCATGGGGCACTTTCCATCATTTCGAGGATAGTACCAAGGGCAAACCAAATTCTGTAGAAGTTTGAGGCTTTTTCAACAATATACTCATTTAAGAGCTCAACATGTCACTTGCGAAAATTGAACCTAGGTAGGGATGATAACGCTCCTCTCAACCACCCAGTCTAAACCTAATTGACAATGCCTAGCAACAATCCCCCACATATGCACTAAATTAAAAAAACATAATAATAACTATATGTGTGTGTGTGTGTGTGCGTGTGTGTGTGTGTGTGTAATTAGTTTAAATAAGATGGAAAACATGATAGGTATTACTGGATACCATGATGGTATGTATGCGTGTGCGTGTGCATACCATCATGGTTTCCATTAACACCTATCATGGTTTCCATCTTCTTTTCATAACACACACTACACTTTTTCCACGTGTGTGTAGATACACACATACACACATACACACATGTGTCTATGTGTGTGTGTTATGAAAAGAAGATAGAAACTGTGATAGGTATTAATGCTAGCCAAGTGTAGGAGGAGGGTTTTTGTAGGAGTATCTATGGTGGATTCATGGTGAATCTAATATCGATGATGTTATGAAATGGAGAGATGGACAATAGAATGGATTCAAAGGAGGAAAAGTGGATTATTCAGACAATCCTTTGGAAGGACAACCAATTTGGTCCGACCCTAAAATTGGTTGATCGAATGATACACTAGTCTCTAACATGCTATATACTAGTTGGGGTCCCAACCATTAAAGGAGGCTATTGTGTCTATTTTGGGTGAGCTAGCACATGAGATGATTGAACAAGGTGCTGATACCTCATACTAGACAAAGGAGGGGGTGATAGGTCTCTTCATTGATCGTACCAAGGCCCATTATTACACGAGTAGCACACCTCATGCCAAGAGTTATGAATATGATCTTATAGATCCACCAACCTTGAATTTCTAGTCAAAGAAGGACTCAGGTTTAATGTGCACAAGGTATCATTGTGTAAACCCACTAATTGAATTCTATAATGAGTTTGATTTTGTTTGAAACTATGCAATCTAAAGGAAGGATACGATCTTAGGTTATGTTTTTATTGGGGAAATGTTGGATTGGAAACTCTTGAGTGGAGCCACATCCTATGATTTGGAGGTTTTCAGGTTACAGTATTAGGAGGGTTCAAGAAAACCCAAGCAATGTAAGTGTATCAAAAAGTTTTACGAGACAATCAGTAGGAACTTGGGTGGTAAAACCAAGTTGAATGACACAATGGAGATGGGGGATTGGGCATTGGTAGGAATTTTTCCTGAGAAAAGAATGAGCAGTGAGGATTTGAAGAATTGGAAAAATCTAAACTTTCAACTGGCCATAGGGGTATCGCCATGTACCTTGATTTTGGTAAAAGGATGGTTGGTTTGGGTGTTTAGGACAGTTGAAGAAGCAGAGAAAATATTTCAACAACATTGGAAATGGGGGTCTCAATCTATGTTCTCAAATAAATGGCATATCATTTTTGATGCATGATTGGATAGTGTGGACATTCTCTTAGTATGGGTTCGAATTATAGGGCT
The DNA here is from genome assembly GCA_009831015.1 of Picea engelmannii. Taxonomy (NCBI): domain Eukaryota; kingdom Viridiplantae; phylum Streptophyta; class Pinopsida; order Pinales; family Pinaceae; genus Picea; species Picea engelmannii. The sequence goes on from ML787312.1 coordinate 154,852, forward strand.
ACCATTGATTTTGTGTTCCAAAGAGGTTTTCAAAGAAATTGGCAATGCATTAGGTATTTATTATGAAGCCATTTTGTCCTTCTTAGAGACTGGATATTATAGAATGGCTCACATCTTGATAGGGTTGGAGGTTAGGAAATGTTCAACAAAGATAATAGATATTATAAGGGGAGTTGATCACTTTCATGTTAACATGGACTATGAAGGAATCCCCTTTAGATGTATGTGTTTCCACTATTATGGGCACCTAGCTACATATTTCAACTACCTAAGTATGTAGAAGAATTGGTCTTCAATAAATCATATGAGAGGTTTGGAGATGATGGAACTAGAAATAGTTCAAATTTCTAGTAGGAAAGAGGATGTAGGGTTATAAGAGACCTTTAATGGCCTCCAAATTAGGACCTTGGTAGTGAAATTTAGAACTCAAACATTGGCCAGTTCAAGGAACCTAATTTGGATGCAGTCAACTACAACAAGGAGAACAAGGGTAATTTGGGTAAGACACATTAGTCTCACTCTCTGAATATAAGTATTTCTTTAGAAAATGTTGTTTTTAGGACCTACAGAACTGAGGTTGGAACCAAAGGACTGAAATATCCAAGTGGTTTTATGCCCAATTTGTCGGGTATAAAAACCTCAATCGACCACCCTTCATAATTATTCCTATAAATGTAAAGGTTTTGGATGTTGGTCAATATCCTGAAGGATCCTTTGCAAACCCTAATCTAGATTGTGTTCTATATGTGAATAATCCTTGGGATTCCGATCACGTGGAACTAGTGAAGTATAATTTAAGACCCAAAAACAATGGTACTCTTGATTTTCAGGAAAGGTGGAAAGGGGGTTAATTTTATTTTAAGATAAAGTCCCAAAATCCAATCAAAGGGGAAGATAATAATTCATGTCCATGGTCCAAAAACAAGCATACTTAGAAATTAGATGTGGTAAACAATTATCCTTAGTAGGGGCTCTTAGAGAAAATGCGCCCTTTGAAGGTTCCAAATGATCTTTATGACCCTCAATTGCAAAGGGATATCTAACCACTCAAAGAAGTTGGACATAAAGAGATAAGTTGGCATTATCAAACATTATGTTCTCCTACTACAAGAGACTATGATAGATGGGGAGAAAATCACTTGGAAACTTTATAAATTGTTTAGTAATTAGGACTTCATTTCTATAGATTCCATTGGGAGATCGTGAAGGAATGTGACTATATGGAATAAATGCTCATTCACCCTCACTAATTCTTGGGCCTTTCCTAAAAGAATAAGGACCTCCTTTTTCTCTTTGGACCTATGGAAATATATCACAGTGCCAAATGTTTATGGTCCTTACATGGACAAGGTGGAATACTATGATAAGTTTTTCAAAATGGATTGCTACTGATAAGAGGAGACTTGAAATTCACCTTAAGAGCATCAAAATTCTAGGTCCCAACTGCATAATTAGACTCTCTCTGGGTATTTTATTAGAAAATTGGAAGAAACTGATATTTTGGATATTGAACCAGTTAAATTGTCTCCCCCCTAGAGAAACAAGAGAGTTGGATAAGCCATAATTGCCAAGAGGCTCGATTAGTTCTTGATCTTTATTGATCTTTGAAGCCTTTCTATATGAATTCATTTGGATTAAATAATGGGTCACCTTTTGGGATTTTTTATCGTAATATTGCGGTGTTAGAAGTGGCACCTACAATAGAGAAATGTGCCAAACCCTTTAAACTAAATCCAAAATGGTTAAAGGTGGAGGAGTTTGTGGGGAAACTAAAAGTTGTTTGGAAACCATATAATGGTAACTTAACATAATCTACTCCCATTCAATTTCACCAAAGTTTAAAAGAACCTAAAAAGGTAGTTGCTAAATGGGAAAGAGACAAAAAAGTTAAGATATGATAGGGTTCATAGAGAAGTATAGGAGAAGTAGAGGAAGCCTTGGAGGTAATCTACAATAGTGAAGGTTTTGGGTACATGAGTGAGGAACAAAAACACAAAGTAAAGCTACTGGAAGATGAAAGGAGGCATATTATTTTGGAAAAAGAAAAAAGAATGGAGACTCAAGAATGTTAATTATGTATGGAAAATTGATAAGGGATATGGTACTTGGGAAAAAAACTTCAAGGACATGGCATATGAAGAAGTTAAGAATTTATTCTCCCTCTTCAAAGAATACACCCATGGTACAATAGTAGAGGTGATTAGGTTGTCAAAATCCTTCCCTGGCTTCACCAATGTTGATCTAAAATATTGTCAAAGTCTTAAGATAACATGACGATGATAAATGCTCTTGCATTTTTATAGAGGTGGTATTCCTCTTTCAATATGTTACAATTTACAGAAAACACTATAAAATACTAAGATTTCAAAAACTAAATATTCACATGCAAAGAACGCCCGAGAAAGGACTAGGCTTGTTCAGAAAAATGAGTATTTACAATATAATACAAGTCTGTGAACCATAAAAGTGATGAATTTCAAATACAACATTTCCATCATAGCATGATTAAGATAAGACACATCATTGGACAAGATAAGAAATAAAGCCTGCAATTGCAAAGAAATTGACATGATTATTGCATTAACACTCAAAAAATATTTTGATAGACACACATTTGAAATCTCACGCTTTAAAATAAAAGTCTGAGAAGTCACTAATGTATTTCCCTGAAAAGTTCTTTGGGGATACTAAAAAATATACGCATGTTTTTGAAAATTATAAATGTTCATAAAAAGTAAACGACATTTTTCCTTTAAAGAGGACTAGGATTGGGCTCATGCAGACCATGAAATTAAAGAAATACTAGTGTTGGGTTCAAGAATTAACACCTTTTTATCACCCTTTTATTATTTCTTCACCCACTTTTATTATATCATCCATGTCCTTTTCATAACCATTACTGTCCAATATCTTGTCTTTTTGTCCAAGTATGCTAAGTTCATATGTTTCCTCAATTAATTGAGTCTTGCTTGCATTTGAGAAGGATAATGGTTGATTTGGGTATTTACTAACAAAGTGTTAAGAGATTCCTACAAGATGATTGACATTTACTGTTGTTATTACTCCCGAAGTGCTACTCTTGTTACTCCTGAAGTGTTGTTGTTGTGACTCCTGAAGTGTTGTTACTCCAAACAAAACAATGATGTTATCCAGAGATCCTTACCGTTTGTGTTGATGTTGATCAGGTTGTTGATCCATGCAAGTCAATCATGGAAATGACTTGTCTTCCTGGATGACGTGGATATTTTTTCAAAGTCATGATTATTGTATTTATCACGAGCTTGTTTTGTCAGCCTGAATTATTAGACAACTCATTGGGCAAGATATGTAATTAATCATATTTTCTTACGACTAGTTATAAAAGATATTGAGTATCTCTTATTTAGGACTATGTTTAACAACTCGAGAATCAAAATATTCCCAAGGTTGTTCATAATTTTCAATTTCCTAAGATTAGTTAAAAAGGGGGAGATTTTAAAACAAAGTACTCATGTTCCCAAGCTAGTCTAGTTTTTCAACAGTCAATTTGGTCGATGAGAAACAACATCTACATTTGTAACTTCTAATTTTGATTAATAAAGACCCAACAAGTTTGTGGTTCAATTTATGTTCATTTAAGTTGTAGTTTCTGTATTTTTTCCAGCCCTTTCTAAGGAGGAAGGACCCTCCTCTTTAGCAGGGTTGTTGTTACTATACCAATAGGTAGATTTATTTAATTTATTCCATGAGTGTTACTTTATAGTTATAGCTCCAAATTGTTGATGTTACTGTTATGTGTTATTAATTGTGAATGTTTCAATGCAGATGTAGATTGTTTTACTTGATTATATCATTGAAATACTATGAATTAGAATCAGTTCAGGGCTATTGCGTTGATTTGATGACTTGATATTCGACAAGGCTTGGAATTTTATTGGGTAAGAAGATTAATTGGTTTTAGATTTATTTCTTGTTTAAGTAAGGTGTGGTTTCCCTTAAGCTGCATGGTTTACCTTTGGGAGGAGTGTGGTTTGTTTTATTTCCAACAAGTGATTTATTACCAGCATAAGCGTGCAAAGTTTTTAATTTTAATAGTGTGATTTCATTTCCAACAAGTGTTATCATTGCAATACTGTGAATTAGATTAAGTTCAGGGCTATTGTGTTGGTTTGATGAATTAGTATTCAATAAGGGTTGGAATGTTATCGGGTTAGAAGATTAATTGGTTTTAGATTTATTTCTTGTTTCAACAAGGTGTGGTTTCCCTTAAGTTGAGTGGTTTACCTTTGCAAGGAGTGTGGTTTGTTTTATTTCCAACAAGTGATTTATTACCAACACAAGTGTGCATACTGTTTAATTTCAATAGTGTGATTTCATTCCCAACAAGTGTGTAGAGTATTTATATTCAAGCAAGTATGTTTTATCCCCAAAATGGTTTTCTTTCTTTTAGTTATTTAACTCAATTCCGCGAAGAGTGCCTTTCATTTATGTAAGTGTGATTTTATTTCAATATAGTGTTTTTAAGTCAAATAAGTGTGAGTGTGTTTCCATTTCAAGGAAAGAGTGAAAATTATTGATTAAGGTTGGTTGTCATTGATGTCAACCCTTGAAGAAAGCCTCGTAGCACAAAGGTTTGGGTAATGGACCCAATATTGTTTGATGTAAATATGTATCATTATTATTTTTTCATGGTTGATAAGAAGTAAATATGGATGAACTCCAAAGTGGTCCCCTTATGGTGAAATCCCTCACGGGAAGATGCTTTGTGGAGTAAGAGAACCCATGATTAATTGTGGAATAATGAGATGAAGGACAATGAATTTGTCAGGTAAACTATCATATATGGATAGTTCTTGTCATTCCATTTCTAGTGGTATGTAGAACGTCACATAACTCCTCACGGTTAGAGAGTTATGACCATGTGAAGTTGGAGAACCCAGGTTTGGGTAATGGACCCAAGTTTATTTGATGGATAACGGTATGATTTTTGATATATTTGAAGGTAATACTATTATAGATGGATATTACATGTCATTCCATTTCTGTTGGTATGTGGAACGTCACATAACTCCTCACGGTTTGAGAGTTATGGCCTTACGAAGTTGGAGGACCCTCACATATCATCTAGAAGCCCCAAAAGGTCAAAGTAGTCAAAGTGGTTTAAGGGATTTTAGAAGGTAAATAATAAAGTGAAGTGATGAGTGTATTATAATTCAAAGTGAATACAAAATAAATTATTTCAATAATAAATTTAATGGAGAAATTAGAAGTGGGTTAACCCTAAAATAAGGAAAGTGGGTCAAGTGACCTAGAAGTTGTTTTTAAGGAAGCTACTTGGAGAGTATAAATAAGAGGATAGGTTCTCTCATTTTAATAAAACTTGAGAATATTGAATATCTATAGGTTTCTGAGGTAACCAAGGATATCTAAGCCAAAATTCTGAGGGAAGGTGAAGAAAAGAATGTTGGAATGTAAGGAAGGATAAATTCTTTTGATGGTGCTTTCTAAGGTATGTTATTTACAGGTCATCTCACCATTTTCATTATAATTTTTTTATATAATGGTTCATATTGTGAAATTGATATTCCATTGAGAAAACATATCCAAGTATCTATGGTAAAAAAATTAGCTTGTGGGTCATTGTATTTTGGGAGTTACACTCCGTGGAAAATAGGGTTTGTGGCTAGTCCTGGAACTAGTCAAAAACAGGTGTTTCAGGTAAAAACGTCATAAATTCTTCATAACATATCCAAATTTAGTGAGACAAAATGTGTTGGTTAGGGTACATTATTTAGTGTGTTTTGTAATAGTTTCAAATTAATTCAACAAATATTTCGTGCGGGGCACGCTCTACAAGGTCGCTCTCTAGAATAAGCTAGAATTCAACAAGGTATGCCATTTTTTCTATAACTCCTTTTATGAGAGATTCCAAGTAGTGAAACCTGGAGGAATTTCATAAAACACACTGAAGAACATTGTGTATCATTTTCATATCTTTATACATTACAGGTTCAAAGTTATGATTACTTCAAGTTAGGGTTGTTGACTAATCCAAAACTAGGCATGTGAGACTAAAGAAAAGTTTG
>ML787312.1:160966-185957 GCA_009831015.1 Picea engelmannii
TGTGTATCATTTTCATATCTTTATACATTACAGGTTCAAAGTTATGATTACTTCAAGTTAGGGTTGTTGACTAATCCAAAACTAGGCATGTGAGACTAAAGAAAAGTTTGATGAAAATGCTAGTTTCTTGTTGTTAAAGTTAAGGAAGGTTTGAAGAAATGTGATCATATACACCAGGTCTATTACAAAGCTACAAATCATATTTGGATGATGACATTTATGAGGGCTTTTGGTTGAGGTGCACGTTGAGTACATGGTTGAAACAAGTAGTTGATGAGTCGGCACATACATGAGGTGTATAGTTGATGATGTTGGTACATATTGATGAGTCATAGTTGATGAGTAGTTGAAACATGATTGGTACATACTTGGTACATGGTTGGATGTACTTGTTTATGGTACAGGTTGATTACAGGTTGTTTCGTACATGTTGGTGCATGGTTGATGCACTTGTTTATGGTACAGGTTGATTACAGGTTGAGGTACAAGTTGATGCATGGTTCATATTTATTGGTACAGGTTTACAACGATATATCTCACAGTGATAGTGTGACAGTGGTTCCATCATTCTACTTCTACTTCAGGGTGGCAGGACGGGGCAAGGATGGGGCAAGAATAGGTGGTTGTAGCCACCTTCCAGTTGTAGCCGAAGAATATAGGGTGTTGTAGCCTCTTTCTGGTTATAGCCAGAGAATTGGGGAGTTGGAGCTTCCCTCAGGTTGTAGCCTGAGAAACTAGGGGGTTGGAGCCTCCTTCCAGTTGTAGCTGGAAAACAAAGGAAGTTGGTGCTTCCAATGAATGTAATTCTTCAAGACATATAAGAAAAAGGATTCTGTGGTTTTCTCTCGATTTGGGTTTCCACGTAAAACACTGGTGTACTGTGTATGTGTGTGATTTTTTATTTCTTACTGCTCATTATTGGATAATAATTCTACATTGATATAACATTTGAAGAAAAATGATTATAATTATGCTATTACTGATTCACCCCGCCTCTCAGTAATCCAACAGTGTTTCCTTTCAAGAAAAAATGTGTTTTGCTCAAGCAAGTGTGATTTACAATTTAGCAAGGGTATTTTCCTTTCAGTAGTGTGAAATCTAGTCTGTAGAGTGTGATTAATTATTAAGATTTTGTCCTTCATAGTACATGATAGTGTTAGTTATGGAATTGTTACCTGCATATATTTTGCACAATACCTTTGCAATAAAAGAAAGTATCCCCAGGTTGACGATTAATGTATTGGATGATTGATTTTCTTTAATTAGGCAATTAAATACAACAACATTTTGGTGTCGTTGTCGGGGAAGTTATTAAGGGCATAAGAGTACAAATGATATTGTCTTGATGCATTTCAAAAGAAATCATGACATGTAGGTTGCATGAATAAAGCAGGAAAAGAACATGGTGCCCCCCAAAATAATAATCCCACGTGTAGGAGTGATCCAGGTGGATATTGGTGGCCACCCACCTATTCCAATTGGCTCATCTTGACAGTTTTTAGTTCAACACGTTTCTCTATAATGATGACATTTCTTTGTAATTGTGGGTTATGCACTTCTGGGGCTGTCCTGAAGCCCTACACAACATCCAAGTGGATATTGGTAGCCTCCCACCTATTCCAATTGACTTATTTTGTAATTTTCATGTTAGTACACCTTTTTGTACTTCCAGGGCTGTTTTGTTGCCCTAAATGGTGTTTTTTTGGATTGACACAATCAAACTATAGACGAAGTTCTATTTTGATGACATAATGTGTATTTGTAGAAAATACGTTTCCAATGGGCTATCACACACGTAAAACATAGGTCGTATGCAAAAAATACAACCCCGAGAAGTTGAGGTAAACTTACCCATCGGGGCCCACATAACTTTTGGCGTTTCATCTCCTAGGGTTAGGTTTTTGGATGTCTAGGGTTTTGGAATTCATGAGTATTGTTAAAAAGGCCCATGGAGCCTCATTGTAATGATTTTTCTCAGATGTATGTGCATAGTAGCCTCATCTCTTCTCATAGATAGCTACCACCATTCAAGCAAGTTGTTTTCAGTTCTGCAATTTTACAGTTTCAACATATTTTGTTTATTCAATAGAAGTTATTGTTGACTGGATATCTGTTGTTGTTCTCCGTATCTCTGTGTTATTGTATTCAATATGTTATTCATTTTGTTTTGCTCATAAATCCGTATCAGTGGTATCAGAGTGGTCTGCTCTTCATTTGTTTTTCTTTGTGCATGTCCCCGACAAGATCTGGGTATAAGAAGTTGGGACTTGAACCAGTTGAGCCTTTGAAAGATCGGTCATGTCGAGCCCAAAAAACAATCACAGGGGACGAGAAGAAAGATGAAAAATCATGAGATCCTTTTAAATTGTTGCTCGAGGAATCCCTTGCATGACAAAGGAATGAAATGATGGACAACTTTGCACAAATCCTTTGGCGGCCGCCCACAAGAGACGCATCTTCATCAAGCGGCCACACAACCCCCTTAAAGGTACAAGTAAATATTGATATTCCATTATTTGAAGGACTGATAGATGCATATGCTATAGATCATAAATGGTTGAATCTGCTCGAAGGGTATTTTTCGGTCCACAATTTTTCCAATAGGGAAACTATTACTTTTTCACTCCTCAAGGTTGTCCCCCGTGTTAAGGACTGGTGGGATACTTACTCTGAGAAAAGGACCACAGATGAATCTGTAATATTTTTGGTCACCCCCACATGGGATTCCTTAAGGGATTCCATTAAAGAACAATACTACCATGTTGGAAGCTACAAGGACTAGTACACAAGATGGACCATGCTGTGTCAAGAAAGGGACCAGATTTCACCAATATTTTCCATACTTTGTGCACCAAATTGGGTATCAAAGACTCTGAATGACATATAGTGCTAAAATAACGTGGCTATCCGCATTAATACATTCAAACATAAATGGAGTTTCTGGACATCACATCATTAGGTGCGGCTTATAAATATGCTTTCAAGATCGAGCAAAAATTTAAGGAGATTGGATCTGTAAACTCCTCATAGCCGAAGCAGGGAAAAGGTAGCCCCAACTCACAAAACAAGGGATAGAGAAAATATGGCCACTCTCAAGAGAACTAGTCCAAGCCGCAACCCAAAAAGGGCAATGAGAAGTCAAAGAAGGACACGGGAAAGTGGTGTGAATACCATAAAATCCCTTGGCACAACACCTAAGAATGTCTCTCGAAGCATTCACTGGTGGATGAGATGAAAGCTTCCGATTCAAAGGCAGATTCAGACTCCGAATCAAATCCAGAAAGAGGGAATAAAATTATTGATGCCGAACTTAGTGCCACTGTCACTACCACCAAAGTCTAGCCAATCGAACCAAAAGAACCAGAGGAAGGGGAACGCCTCTTTCACTCACAGCTGTGGGTAAAGGGGGCTCTGCTTCATTTCATTGTCGATAGAAATAGTCAAAAGAACCTGATCTCAGCAAAGGTCATCAAACGGCTGGACCTACTGATGAAACTGCACCCACAACCCTAGACCACTGGCTGGATTCACTAAGGAAGAGATCTTCACGTCATCCAACAATGTCGTCTTCCCTATGACATCAAGCCCTTCAAAGATGAGGTATTGTGTGATATTTCTCCCCTTGAAGTTTGTGACGTTATTTTAGTCCATCCATATTTGTTGAAGTGACATGATGTGTATGAGTATAGAGATCAATGTTATTATTAATTTGGGTAGACAATTGTACAGGATACCAGAGGTAACGCCGCCTACCGCTATTTCTTTGATCATTGCTAAGAAATGCAGTAAGGTAATTTCACAGAATGGGATGTGTGTCTTCTTTGTGATCCATGTTCGCAGTGAGTAGAAGGTCATCGTCACATCTATGAACTCTACACAAAGCCTCTCTTTGCAACAGAAGCAAGTGGCCAGGATCGTGGAAGAGTACAGAGACATCTTCTCCTCACCCACCGGGTTACCGACGCACTGCCAAGTAAAGAATCCAATTGATATAACCCCCGGTGCACCTCTGCCTAATGGACCTATCTATGATCACTCATTGATGGAAAATGATGAAATCAAGCACCATATCAAAGAGTTGCTTCAAAAGGGGCACATATGACCCAAATCCTCCCCTTGCAGAAGCTCGATTGTACTGGTGCAAAAGAAAAATGGGACCTAGTAGCTCTTCATTGATTACAGAGCATTAAAAAAAATACCAGTTAGGAATCGGTACCCAATTCCACGAATTGATGAACTTATTGACCAACTCAAGGGGGAAAAGTTCTTCAAAAAGATTGACCTAAAGTCTGGCTACCACCAGGTTCCCATTGAACCAACTGATGTATGGAAGACAACTTTCAAATCTAAAGAAGGTCACTTCAAATGGATGGTCATGCCCTTTGGATTAACAAATGCACCGACAAATTTCATGAGGTTCATGGATGATGTATTTGACCCTTCACCAACTCTTTTGTGGTGGTATATCTGGATGCCATCCTCATTTTCAACAAAACTTGGGAGAAGTGCATGCAACATATTCAACGGGTTTTGAGCACTTTGCGGCAACACAAGCTATATGCCAACTTGGAAAAATGATCCTTTGGCATGAACAAGGTCCAATACTTGGGATACATTATTGATGAGCATGGCGTACATGTGGATCCAGTTAATATCTAAGTCATCTGTGACTGGCCAACCTAGACCACACTAACCGATCTTTAGAGCTTCTTGGGAATTTCCAACTTCTACTAAAGGTTCGTGTTGGGATTCTCCCATATTGCATGGGTCTTCAACAAAGTGACCAAGGATGGTGGCAAGGAAAATTTTGCATGGGAGAAGGCACAACAACAAGATTTTGATGATCTGAAGAATCTCTTATGCTCAACTCCAATACTCTCCTTACCCAATCTACAACAACCGTTCAAGATTGAGACTGATGCCTATGACTATGCTGTAGGCGTAGTTCTCACTCAGCACGGTCATCCAATAACATACCATAGTGCGACACTATCAGATACCGTCCGAAAAAACCTCGCCTATGACAAGGAAAACTATTCCATTGTGCAATCCTGCCGTAAATGGAAACATTACATTCTGGGAAAGGAGACAATCATCCACATTGATCACAAGCCTTTGTAGTTCATACAAACACAAGGGAAGTTGCAGAACGACCTCCATCAAAAGTGGTCCACATACGTGTAGAAGTTCCATCTCAAAATCAAGTATAAGACAGGGATCACAAAGCATGTCTCTAAATTCCTCAGTCAACCTCTCTTTGTTGCACTCACCACCATGCTCCATTCCCATGGAAATGAGGCATCTGATTGGCCCTAACTTTATCAACGTGACCCTGACTTCACCACCACCTATAAGGTCTTGGGTACATGCCTGAATGTTACTGATTTTCACATTCAGGATGTACTGTTATGCCATCTAGGGAACCTCTTTGTTCCTGCAAGCGAGTGTGCATCCTAATATGATTTGGGAGGCTCACTATAGTCAGATGGTAAGACATTTTGGCATGGAGAAAAGTGTGTCTGTTCTATAGAAACATTTTATTGGCCAAACACTTCGACAAGATGTCAACAAGTATATCATATCTTATACTGCATGTGCCATTTCCAAGCCAACCATCAAGAAGCAAGGCTTATACACCCCTCTTCCGAATCCTGAGAGGCCTTAGGAATCCATATCGATGGATTACATGTCTGGTCTTCCGTCCACGAAGCAAGGAAATGATTGTGTATTTGTGGTTTTTGATTGGTTTTCAGAGATGGTCCCTCTCACATCCTGCAAGAAGAGCATCACAGTGGTAGATACTACCAAGCTCTTCTTTGAATGTGTGTGGGTCCATTTTGGGATACCATAGACCTTCATGTTAGATCGAGACAATAGGTTCCTCAACACATTTTGGTCAAGTATCTGGTCACTGTTGGACACCAAGCTCACTAAATCCATTGCCTTCCACCCCCAAACCAATGTCCAAACAAATGTCATCAATCGATGATTGTGTAGATGTATAACTCTAAGAATCCACGTACATGGGATGAGAGTCTTCCCTATGTTCAACACAACTACAAAAGGGATCTCCATAGCTCCACCTGCCATAGCCCATTTCAAATGGGGCTAGGAATCCAACCCTTGGGCCCCATTGATGTTGCTCTACCTCTTGCAACCACACACACATAATATTCCCATGTTCAGTATGAGGCTGACAAAGCCACCAGATTCATTGAGTGGATTCAACACATCCACCAACAGGTCCATGCGATTTTGCAGAAATCCAATGTTAAGTAGAAGAAACACCATGATCAACACCGGGTATCGCACAAGTTTGAGGTGGGAGACAAGGTTTGGTTACATTTTCATAAAGAGCACCTTACATCTCCCCATCAGAAGCTCCATCCACTTCACTATGGGCCTTAAAATATCACCAAGGTTGTGGGTTACAATGATTTTGAGCTCAATACTCCCCCCTTCCTCGGATTGCACCCAATGTTCAATGTGGACCTCCTTCGACAATATTTTCCACCATTATTGGAGACCTCGGAGATCACATAACAATTGAAACCAAAAAATATCAACCTCGACTGCATGGAACATGCATCCCCTGATCATATAGTGGACATATAGGTCAAGGGCACTCGCCAAAAGAGGATCCGGCTTTATCGGGTTGTCAAGACAAAGCATCTCCTACACCAAGGAAAGTGGCTCACCTGAGGCCAAATTCAACATAAATTACCTCACATGATGGGGTAAATCAACGCAATGGAGACCATTTCTTCCTAAGGGAGGAGGACTGATCCAGGTGGATATTGGTGGCCACCCACCTATTCCAACTGGCTCATCTTGACAATTTTTAGTTCAACATGTTTCTCTATAATGATGACATTTATTTGTAATTGTGGGTTCTGCACTTCCGTGGCTGTCCTAAATCCATACAAAACATCTAGGTGGATATTGGTGGCCTCCCACCTATTCCAACTGACTTATTTCGGAATTTTCCATGTCAGTACATCTTTATGTACTTCCAGGGCAGTTTTGGGGCTCTAAACAATGTTTGTTTTTGTCTTGCCACAGTCCAACTATAGACAAAGTTATATTTTGATGGAATAATATGTATTTCTCGAAAATACCTTTCCAACGAGCTATCAAATGCCTAAAACGAAGGTCATATGCAAAAGTTACAACCCCAAGAAGTTGAGGTACTAACTTACCCATCAGGGCCCACATAACTTTTGGCATTTCATTTCCTAGGGTTAGGTTTTTGGATGTCTATGGTTTTGGATTTCATGAGTAATGTTTAAAAGGCCTATGGAGCCTCATTGTAATGATTCTACTTAGATGAATGTGCGTCATAGCCACATCTCTTCTCAGAGATAAATACCACCATTCAAGCAAGTTGTTTTCAGTTCTGCAGTTTTACAATTTCAACCTATTTTATTTATTCAATAGAAGTTATTGTTTACTGGATATCTATTGTTGTTCTCCATATCTTTGTGTTATTGTATTCAATCTGTTATTGATTTCATTCCTCTCATAAATCTAGATCAAGGAGGGGTCGTGGTGGAAAAATAAATCAGGATCAAGGACAAGTTACATTCATTCAGGAACTGATTTCAAAAGAAGAATCATCTACCTCAGGACCAAGTTGTCAGAAGGTTGAACCATGAGAAGTGATGAATTCTTGGCCTTCTATCTATGCTAAATCATATGCAGCAATGACAGGAGCTGAATATCGAGACTTGAAAGAAGGCCTAGGGGGTATAGACAGACAAAATCATGAATACCAGGACATAAGGCTAGAGGTCAATAAACCCCTTGACAACCCCATTCCATATCAGGGGAGTGTTGCAGGACACCCTGAGTAATTACTAGAATATCTCCCACAACCAGAGGACATTCCCAGGGAAGATACGCAAAGAATTTTCATTTTGTGGTAGAAGCATATGGAAAACGTAAATGCAGACAAAATGGTCTCCACCTTCAAATTCCACATTGAGGACATTCCCGGAAAAGAACCAATGAAAAATATTCCCTTCTCTGCTCTCATGAAATTTCATGGTCTGGTCAACAAAGAGCTAGATATCGTCCTTTTCGAGTTTAATGTTTTGTGTCGGAGCTACGATTATACTTCAAATACTCATAAGTTGAAATTGTTCCTTGTTACTTGGAAAGGAACCACGCTAAGGTGGTTTATGGGTCTTGGTGGTGATTCCATCACCTATTGGGACAACATGAAACAAATCTTTTTGGGGAAATATCAAGACAATTGTAGGACAAGAGACCAAAGGGAGGAAATCTTCAAAATGTTCCAGAAGGAGGAAGAAATTTTGGGGGACTATGTTGAACACCTCCAATATAATTTGCAGAGGTATAAACATAGTGACCTAGACAAGGACATCTTAAATACAATCCCGATCCATGGAATGAGAGATGACTGTTGAGACATGCTGAATTTGATGGGAAAAGGGGACATATCAAAATAACCTTACGATGGCATCATTTCTCTATTCCTAATAAGTTCAAGGGGATCATCAAGGAGAAGAACCCAAGCACGATATACTTCTACCAGGATATAGAAATCAACCAATGGTAGAAATCGATATTCTATTTGAAAATTTCAAGACTGGTATCCTTAGCTCTTTAACCACACAATTAGATGTACTCCAGGTCAAACATAAGTAGGTTGAAGAAGAAAAGGAAATGGTAGTATTCTTTCCCAAGTGCAAAGAGAAGCATCCCCGTAAGGAATGTCCACTTGACAACGTATAGGTATGTGACATTTGTGAACTAGACCATCCAACAAAACTCTGCCCATCCATGCCAGGACTGAAAATAATATTTTGGGGATCAAACGAAGAAATTGAGAAAGCATATTTTATCTCCAAGAAGCCATGGAAAATGTGTCTACCAGATATGACTCAAAACCCATCTTCATCTTTCAATACTTGGAATCATATGTATAATCTGCATATCCCACAACAAATTCAATATCCTTCGACCCCATGGAAATTTCCTAGCCCTCCCCAGGTTGAATACCCCACGCCTTGGATGTAGTATCCAAATCAAGTCTTCCCATGGCCCCAAGGATGGTGAGGCTCTCCTTTTCAAAGTGGGAAGTTCCCTATAAATACTCAATTACCCATACAACAACAACCGATGCTACTTCCCTCAAACATGTTACCAATTAATACCCCACTACGACCCCAACTACGTATACAACCTAACCAAAACCCAAATAATAAAGAGGTTCGAAAAATTGAAATTCCCACCTTTCCTACATATTTCATCTCCTCTGTTGAATGCAATGACGTACACTTAAGATCAAGGAGAGTAATAAACTAGGAAACATCACATGTTATCACAAAACATGTAGAAACATAATCACCTAGAGAAACAACCCCAATTCCCAAGCAATCAGAGAAACAACAGACTTACACAAATCATGTTAAAAATCATGATAAAAAAGATGAAACTTAGGATGTTATTCCTACTACTACTGAAACGACTCCATATCTAGAGAGATCAACAATACCTAGAACCATCCCACAACATGAGCTTGAATTTCTTGGAGAATTGAAAAACTTGTGTTTTAAAATCCCTTTGCTGCAAGATATTAAAGATGTTTTGATTTATGCCAAAATAGTGAGGGAGTTGTGTGTTAAAAATCTTGGTAGGAAACCCAAGGATCCACCCACAATTTAGGTAGTAGGAAAACTATCATAATTAATGTTGGGTAAAACCCTGCTCACTAAATATGATGATCCTAGGAATCCAACAATAATCGTCCAGATCAAAAAAATGATTATTCTGAATATGGCGGTTGATCTGGGCACTGCAATACATATCATAACCAATGAAATTGTAGAGCTTCTTGGAATTACCAACCTAAGACCTACCCCCATTGTGATGTAACTCACTGATCGATCTAAAATACGACCATTTTCATATTCGTGGACTCCTGGGAATACCGAGTTGACTTCTTGGTGCTATAGCCTAAAAACCATCTAGGACACCCCCTGATCTCGGGAATACCTTGGTTGACTACAAATGACGCATTTATTAGCTGCAGGTTAGGGTTTATGAAAATCTCTGATGGAAAAGCTACAAAGAATCTCATTCTATACCCCCTTGCCAAACTGAGTGTGGACCATGAAAGTCCCTTGTGGGATGAATTTGAACCAAAAGAGGGTGGTGTACAACCAATCCTCATAGTCGGTAAGGCTCTCTATTTCAAAGATGAGATAGAGGACGATAATATCAACAACTTTACTGCTAACCCCCCATATGTTACTCAGTCAACATTCTAGATCTTAGATTCTATAATGAATAGACCTGACCAAGATATTCTTGTTGATGATTTCACTTCAGAGCTAATACCTACAACCTCGAGCCAAAAAAATGTCCCAATCGAGATTGAACCTAGAAAAACCTTAAACATTAATCCAAATCTATCTCCCTCACAAACATAATGGCTGGTTCAAATATTACAAGAGAAAAAAGAGTCTTTTGCATGGGATTATACAGATATGAGGGGAATCCACCCCAATCTATGCACCCACCACATTTATATAAAAGAAGATTGGTAGCCTATTCACCAGCCTCAACGTAGAATGAACCTGGCCTTGAAAGATATCGTAAAAGAAGAACTCTAGAAACTGTTAAATGTCAACTTCATCTATGCAATCTCAAATAGTTAGTGGGTATCCCCGTTGGTCATCGTACCTAAGAAAAATGGCAAATGGAGACTCTGTTTTGACTATAGGGAGCTTAACAAAGCCACACAAAAAGACCATTTATCGTTACCTTTTATTAACCAAGTCCTTAATGCCCTGTCAAGTAAGAATTTTTTTTCATTTCTTGACGGGTTCAATGGATATAACCAAATCCATATCGCTCTTGAATACTAGGACAAAACTACCTTTACTTGTCCCCGGGGTACATTTTCATACTGAGTCTTTCCCTTCGGGCTTTGTAATGCACTTGCTACCTTTCAACAGGTTGTATTGGGAATAATTTTCATATTTGGTTAAGGACTCTCTCGATATTTATATGGATGATTTCATGCCACATGGAGATACATTTGACATGGTTCTGGCTAATCTTGAAAAAATGTTGAACCGTTGTAAACAAACTCATCTGTCTTTGAGCAAAGAAAAATGACACATGATGATGGATGAGGGAGTTGTACTTGGCCATTATCTTTGTTTTGCAGGGATACATGTGGATCCAACCAAAATTGAGGTAATCTTAAAAATTCCTCCTCTGAAATCAGAAAAATAGGTGCATAGCCTTTTGGGAAAAACTGGTTATTATCTTCGTTTTAGTGAAAATTATTCTAGGACTGCATAATCCTCTATTTTCATTACTTTCAAAGGACACAAATTTTTTATGGATTGACAAATACCAAACTTCTCTTATAGATATCAAGAATAATTTATTTGAAGCCCCTATCTTATGAGGACCTGAATGGAATTTTCCATTCCATATTCTGGCAGATGCCTCTGACACTACCATCGAAGTTGTACTAGGACAATGAGAGGAGCGAAACCCATATTCCATAGACTACATCAACAAGAATTTGACTCCTTCCGAGTTAAATTATACATTAACTGAAAAATAATTCCTTGTTGTACATGCTATTAATAAATGTTGACATTATATTACAAACTACCAAGTGTTTATACATATTGATCACCCTTCCATTAAATATCTAATGAATAAACCTGTCACCAATGGTAGAGTCATTAGGTGGTTTCTTTTATTACAATAATTTGACATCACTATTGTGGACAAACCTGGAAAGGATAATGTCATTGCAGACTTCCTTTCTAGGATTACCAACAATAGTGATGATTCTCTTGTTGATGATTCTTTCCTAGAAGAACATTTGTTTGTAGTATCTACTCACTTATCGTGGCATGCAGATATTGCTAATTATCTTGCTGCAGGAAAGCTATTTCACCGCCTTTCTCCTAGAGAATGATGGAAGATTATTCAACAAAGTGCCCGATATTCTTGGGTAGGAGGTTGTCTCTTTTACACAGGGAAAATCATGAGATCCACAACATTCTCATCCACAACATTCTGAAGGCTTTCCATGACAAGCCTTGTGGAAAAAAAATTGTTGATAAAAGAATAGGGTATAGAGCACTTCACATGGGATATTATTGGCCTACTTTGTTCCAAGACACCACAAAGTATGTACAAGAATGTGATAGTTTCCAAAAAATGGGCCAACCCGTTGGATCATATGAAATACTATTAAAAGGTCAATTGGTTATCAAACCCTTCGATAAGTGGGAATTTGAATTTGTGGGGCCTATCAACCCCTCATCTCTTCAAAAGTCCTACATCTTGGTTTGTACAGACTATCTTACCAAATGGGTTGAAGCCAAGGCACTAATCAGGGCCACTGAGAAAGTTGTTGCATAATTTCTATTGGAAGACATATGTGTTCAATTTGGAGTGCCAAAATAAATAGTTATAGATGGAGGACCACAATTTACTTCCCAACTAATCAAAGAGCTCACTGAAAAGTACAAAATTTTCCACAGGATTACTTCACCTTACCATCCAAAATCCAATGGGAAAGTGGAAAGTACTAATAAAGTTATTGAAATAATACTCACCAAGACTGTGGCTAGTCACTCTTGTGATTGGGCTGAGTGACTACTAGAGGCTCTTTGGGCCTATAAGACAACATGGAGGAACACCATAAGTTTCTTCCCATTTGAACTTGTGTATGGTAAGAGTCCCATCTTCCCTATTGGATTTGAAATTAAAACATTGAGGATTGCCTTAGAGGTGAATATGTAGTTAACTTCAACATAGAAACATCGTCTAGACCAAATCAATGATTTGGATGAGATGCGCTTGGATACCTTAAATTAGACCGATATTTTTCATCAACAACACACCAAGTGGCATGATAAACTTATTAAAATGAAAGTGTTTCAAAAAGGCGATTGGGCACTATTATATGACTCCAAATTTAAGGATTTTAAAGGGAATATTTGCATTAGATGGTTAGTTCCCTATGAAGTGGAATGATCGAGGAGGATCTCGATGGAAACCCTGTTACACATCAAAATTACTCACTTCGCAAGTGTCGCAAGTGTCATCATTTCAAGTGTCACAAGTGTCGCATCTTGACTGCAAGTGTATAAGTGTTGTTGACATCATACCACCTTCTTGCCTATGTCATGCCTCCAATAACATGGCAGGGACACTTGGGACACCTCAAAGATTAGTTATGAAGAGGAGGAATCAGTCTACTAGAAATACAAGTCTATTGCTATTGGAAGG
The DNA here is from genome assembly GCA_009831015.1 of Picea engelmannii. Taxonomy (NCBI): domain Eukaryota; kingdom Viridiplantae; phylum Streptophyta; class Pinopsida; order Pinales; family Pinaceae; genus Picea; species Picea engelmannii. The sequence goes on from ML787312.1 coordinate 174,260, forward strand.
ACCACTAAAAATTGAGTTTTAGGGGGGAGCGCTCCCCTATACATTGTTAGGGAGCGTTATAACGCATTGTCCACCCTTCCGGGGGAGAGTTATAACACCAATGCTTGATTTCCTTCTCTTAGGGAGCACTATAATGCTTTGATGCCCCTTTTGGGGGAGCGCTACCTATTCTAGGAAAAAATTGGTTTGTTGAGAAGAATGAGGGAAAGATCCCCTCAATATATGAAGGCAGTTAGATTCAAATCCTTGGTCAAGCCATGATCTTAGGGCAGATCCATAACTAAAGGAGGAAAATCCTCAACTTACCCCAAAGATATCTCAAGTAGTTGGGCCTCTCCAAGCCTATTTAAACATGCCTTCTCATGGTGAAAAGGATGGAAGGAATTGTGAAGCATCTAACTTATGATCTCATGAAGAAGGTGTCTTTTGGAGCATCAACATTCGACGTGTGGACTGTTTGAGCAAGGTTTCGGATGAGGAAGGCTTGACGAAGCTACTACGCTCACATCTATGGCTGTAAACATTCTTCGTTGTTGTTCTCATTAATATAATATGCTTGGCCTGTTTCTTTCAATTATGTGTTTGATCTCACATAAATTTGTCTCTAATAGATAGGTCTATTTCGAGCTAATCTCAGTAGAATAGGAAGTTGTTCGTACTTTTGTTTGTCTACATGGATTATCGAGGAGCGTAGGATTGGAGTTCAACTCGGACCGTGTAGGGACAAACATCGGTAAAAGGTAATTATTTTCTCCTTCCTCCTCATACATTAGTTTATCTAGATCTAAAAGGAAGTCAGTGTCCATGATAAGCATCTTCTGTCTTAAGAGTTAAGAGTCCAGCTCTTAAGAGGAGATCTACCTGTCCGTAGGGAGATTTTCCTTCAACAGAAATTGGCGACTCCACTGGGGACGACTTGAAACTTTTCAGTTTTGGTTTTCCCAATAGACCTTGTATTTCCCTTTGTTCTTCTTAGACCTTGTTCACCTCTTATGCTTGGTTTCATATGTTGATTGAATCCTTATTCCATCACACATACTCTGAATGCCAAAGTTCAACTAAGTTTTAGGGTTTTTTGGACATTTTTCTGGTTTTTAGGACACCAACGCTCCCCTACCTTGTTAGCAGGGTGCCAAAGCTTCCCCTTGGTATAAGACAGAGTGTTATAATGCTCTGGTGTCCCTTACACCAGAGCGCCAACCTCTCTTTGCAAAAAATCCTTTCCAGAATTGCATTTTCTGAGATCCAATCTTTATTTTTTCACTTGCTGAGATTCTTTGTGATTCAATGCTTATTCCTATTGACCTTTGACATCCTTCCTTTTGATAAATAAGCATTTTGTTGTTTAAATTTTGTGGCCTTCTTCCTTTTTTTTAGTTTTTCTGTTGTTGAGAACTTGGAATTAATCCACTGCTTTCTTCTCTCTTATCCGACTGAGCGGGAACTCTGGTGAAGGGCATCTTAAATCCGTGAATCATTTCATTTGGTTCTTCGAGATCATTGTTCTTAAACATATCTCTTTTGCGTGAATGTTTGATTTTCTTTGTTATCTATTGTTTTCTCTTTGCCTCTTGTTTGAATCATAGCAAGAGGGTGTGTTGTTTGTGTGAAATCTGCGTACGCTTTTCCGAATCTCCTTGATCTGAAAGAGTAGTTGGCAGGAAAAGTTTTTGCATTGAATTAATCGACATTCGCATACAAACGAAAATGATACATATTAGTGATTGGTTTGCATATTAGAAGGTATTTCTAAAATGTTTTAGCATTGCATTGAATTCGATTGAGAACAAATTGATTGAGGACATTCCATATTAGTGTTTTGATAGTGAAAATGACTCTTTCTCCTTCCCTTAAATAGGAATTTATTGAAAATAAACGATTGCTTATCATATTTTATGCATATTTTTGAGAATTGAGTTATCATTCCATCAGTTTCACTTTCATACACCCTTTGAGTAAAGAACAACTGTAAAACGAACGCTAATTAAAAATTGTCTAGAACACTTTTGTTTTTAGGATCTTCCACCAACAATAGACTAGGGTTAGCACTTTGGATTGGGCTATGAGTACAACCCTCCAAAGTTTTCAAAACAAACATTAACATCATGAGTTAGGGAGAGTCAAATCCAATTGTCACATAGATTTTCTCGGATCCCCCTCTCACACAAGGGTTACTCACGAGGTCGCATTTGGGTGAATTATGAAGATTATCCCTCTGTAGTTCAACTGTTTGTAGTGGTTGGATCGTATATTGGGGGTCACTTGAAGGTATACCCACGATTATGTGTGGGAGCCTCTCGGGTTGATGTTGGACTTGTTATCCTGCCCATACGTTTCGGATCGGACTGTCGACTGTACCCGCCCAGGGACTCACTACGAATTGGTGTCTTTAGTTGCCATAATCTTTAGGTACTTACACAAAGTGACGATGAAGGGAAGTCTCACTGTATCTGGAATAGCCATTGGTCAAACTCACTCGGGCTCCTTGGAGGGTAAATCCACAATTACTGCGTGGAATCTTGCACCAAGGTGAAAGTCTGTTAAGTAGGTCACCATTGTAACTATTCCACCATATCCTAGCCCCTTCTCAACTTGATCACGCGACGTTGGATTTCATCACCAACTAGTACGATCATCGAGAGAAGTTTTGTTTGCTTGGTTGATTCCTAGATTTTATTAGCGTATGCTGCTTCTTTTTGTTAGTTGGCCCTAGATTTTTAGTGTGTTCTGTTATTCTCCACAATTGAGCCTGTAGATGATAAAGGTCTTCACTGATCACGTAGGATGAAAGGGATGCCTTCGGAAGGCTATCAACCCTTACCTCCTAACACTCCAGAAGGAAACTATCGTAGAGAGGTAGAAAATCAATCTGATGCTAAAAGTGTTATTGCTCCTCCATTAGATAACTCAGAAGGCGCTTTGGTTACGGTTGAAAATCCCACTACACCTTTGTTGGTAACCCCTCTCGAACCACTTTTGGTTTGTCTAGACTCCCTTGGGAACATCATAGACGAAGAGGTCCCACTATCGCTGAAGAGTATTTTTACCGAAACATATATGGGATCCACAGAACCAATCTTTGGTGATGAGTATAGGACTCCTGTTCATCCTAGCACCACAGTAGATACCAATCCCACACCTGCTCGTTTTGTATGGAGGACTTCATCGGGACGCGATATCTATGAACATTTCAAATCCTTTTGACAACCCTTCCATCCTCATGACCCTCATAGTGAAATAGGACCATCCGGTCAAACCATGAATCACCCAGTCGATCAGGTTATTAACCCTACTGTTACACCATCACAAGTCCATCCTAATGCTAGACTCATCACCTCTACTCATATCCAAAGCACTTCAATATCTACCCCCATTTCTACAATCTTTTACTCTATAGCTCCACATGTTGCACACGATCCTGCTGGGACATCTGCTTACCCGAGAATGCAGACCTCTACTAGCCCAACACAACCGGCTGGAGGGAAACCACCATCTAACGAACCTTTCCCTCCTGGAGGACTACCTTTCCATGGTGGGCCTACCCCTCCCGGGGGACAACCCCCTTTTCATGACTTTCGTTTGCCAGTCATACCCAAGTTGTAAATCCACCGCTGGCAGGGGGGCAACCTTCGTTTACTGGAAACCCTTCACAATCTTGGTGTGTATCTTTAGGAGGCACTTTCATTCAACCCCACGTTATTGGGCACTCATCTCATAATCCACTAGGAGGAGTATCAAATTCTGTTCCTTCCGGGACATCTTACGGACAACCTTATCCAGGCGGCATCCCAAACACCACCTGGAGTTCTCCAGGACCACAGTCTTATCCTCCTCATGGGTCTAATGTGTATCTGCCTCCAGGATCTACTCCTTACCATTCTTAAGGGAAAAATGTTTATCCTCCTCATGGGAAAATAAATCACCTGGCCTATAATGTTCAGAATCCCCCGGGTCATGCAAATGTTTCTCATCCATCATCGAATCTTGCTTATCCTGGCCAGCAACAACCATATGTGGGAGGACCTACTGGTTACAACTATCCACCTAACCCAGTTTATGGTCCTACTGGTGTTCCTATGCTGCACCAATATCATCCGCAAATTAACTGATAACTACCTTTCCTTGCGACTCTAGATCTCCCAGACTTGTCTCCGTTAACTAATGATCCTATTTTTCATTCATCGGTTTGGCGAGTCATTCCAGCTAAACTTCCTTCTGATATTCAAAAATTTGATGAAAAATATGGCAAAGATCCAAAAAACCATGTGATGACTTTCCATTTGTGGTGTTCATCAAACTCCCTCATGGATGATTCTGTACATTTGCATCTTTTCCAGCGAACACTTACAGGCTCGACAACAAAGTGGTATATTGAACTACCACGTGCTTCTTTTCATGATTTCAATTCCCTTGCCATGTCTTTCCTCACGCACTTTCAACTTCCTATTCGCTACGAGACGGGTACTAAACTCTTGACCTCCCTTCGTCAAACTAACTCCGTGCATATCTCTAACCATATTCATGAGTGGAGGCGACGACGAAGGATGATCAAGGCAATCATTCCTGACATATTATTGGCGGAATGGTTTACTAAATCACTTTTACCCCCTGATGCAGACGGTCTCCAATGTCCACCCACAGGATCGATTTTCAACTATTTTAGTCGAAGCGGCTCTTCTGATTCCCTATTGGAATATCCAATGAATACTCGATCCATAGGTCCTTATCCTTCCTCACGGAATTCTGTACTCCAGCCACTGCCCTTTCCTTAACAGGGAAAATATACTATCGGGCTTCGAGGTTTCTTGTTTCCCGATGTCGAGAGTTCCTGTCCTCTCGATCTCCTGAACTCCGATCTCCTGACACACGCCTTTGCTGCCTTAGCCTCCCTGGCTATGCCTTTAGTCCATGCGACCTCCTCTTATATGACCGCATTCATACTCCTTGTCGGGATTCGGGGTTTCGCGATCCTTGATGTCACGAACCTCTATCCCCACGATCTCCCGATCTCCGATGAGAAAATTCACCGATGCGCCTTTTACGCGTTAGCCCTCCTGGTTGTAATCCTGGCCCATATGACCACTATCCCCATGACCGCAGTCTTACCTCTTATCTGGGTTTTAGACATCGCAACGCCGAAATTCACTTGTCCTCAGGATTCCCAATATCCCGATTCCCTATTCTCTGACGTGGCTCTCCTATCGGGACCTTTCCCGAAGGCCTCGCTCACTGCCACACGTCCCTTCAAGATGAATGGTCCTGATCTACTCTCACGATTTTTCGACTTCTGATGTTCCGGACGCCTCCTCTTCAGGACTCACGAAATGCCGAACTCTAATGCGCCAAAGTACCAATGGGTGCTCGATCTCCACCACCCGTCTCCACAAACGGACAACTCAGATCGTTTCCGGGACTTTTCCCCTAGAAATCCCCGATCTCCTGTCCTGGTGACTCCCAATTTCACGAACACCGATATCCTGATGCCTGTCGGGACTTTTGCCTGGCGTGAGAAGGGTTAAACCCCGTGCACCTCCTGTCCAATCCGACGGCCGATGGGATTTATGAATGAGATCCAACGACTCACGATCTCCCCCTTCTGTGCGCTTCTCCTACCTCCTTCCTGGACATGAAAAACCTCCCAACGGTCCAGATCTTTTCGGCTATTCCAATGGACGATGCTGCTCCCTCCTGAGCTGCTGCGATTTCTTCCTAGCCTTGGGAAAATTCACCAAAACTCAAAGGCCTCAACCTTTGTCCTCTTTTTCCTTGTGATCTCTACGAATTCGAGTCCTTTCCTGCGTTCTCAATAATGTTGTTCTTCCTAAGTTTTCACTTCCGAATCCCCAAGGGATTCTTGGACTTCTGCGCCTCTACAGAGTCTTCACGCACACACAGTGCTGTCTCTGTTGAGATTTTCCAAGTACTCAGACCCCTAAGGGATTTTGTCCTTCTTTATTTTCCTGCAGATGGGGAAATATGGATTCCCTTCTGGCTATCCCTTTGCTCAAGAAACCTCTTGCTGAGTCTGCAGGGTGGTCAGCAACCCTGTGAAGATCCCTCAATGGATTCTTCCTTCAAAATATAGAACTCAAAGAGTTCTTTTCTCTTCTCTGTGCCTGTCTGCACACCTACTCAATGCCCACCTGGCAGAGTATCTTCTCCTAGAAATTTCAGCAGTTCTATACTCTTCTGAGCACCTATGCACCTGCTCAATGCCCACTTGGCAGAGCTTCACAAAATCCTTAGTGGTCCTGATTCCTCTTTCTGGACTCACAGCAGAGTTCCTCCAAATGCACTACTTTGCATATGCTCAATTCCCACTTGGCAGAGCTTCACAGAACTCCTCAGAGCTTCTGTTTGCAATTGTGTATCTCCTACACAACCTTGCCTCTAAGGTGTTCAACAACCTAGAGGTCTTCCCTGAGTTGTTGATTCCAGTTCTTGTGCCGCAACACGTCTTTTTCTGAAACCGCAGTATTCAGAAATGCATCCTCTGTGCATGGCTATCAGAACCCACATCGTTCTGTCACACCCTCCTGGTATGAAACCTCAAAGATCCCTCAAGCCTGAAAATAAAACACACTACTGCAAATGCAAACCTATAACATACATCTACAACATACAGAGAACACTCATAGACATCCTCATAACACAGAAATACATGCAGGAAAAACTGCTTCTGTCTATATTAAATATGGCAAATGCCTGTTTATACAAGGTGTTCCTGAGCATGGCCTGTAACAAGGTCTCGTCTCCTTCTCTTCTACTCTCTACTCGCAGATTCTATCCTTTCATCCACTACTACTAAAGAGATACAATCGATCTTTTTACATGAGGAGGCTCTTCGAGCTCTTTCCTGCAAATCCACCTACCCTATTCAATTACAATGAATAGCTATCTAGTTCAGAATCGGATCTAGATATCAGCCTTACAAAACATTAAAGGCCTATCTACCCTATGCCTGCACAAAGGCACAACTCTATGGCTAAACAGCCTAAGCAATTAAATTACATTCAATTCAAATTTCAAATGAGGCTGCGCCTCTCTCTTCAACCCGCGATTTGAATTCGCTAACGTGGTTGGTTGGTTGGCTGGCTGACGTGGAGAGATGCTCCTGCATCACCCTTGATCACTCGCGATGTCGCTATCGGTGGCACGGTCACAGAGGAACAAGCCATCGTTCAGGCTCAGTATTTAGATTTGGTTTATTCCCAATCTGGTACTTTGTATGATTTGCTTCCAAATGTTGTTCGAGCTAATACTGATCCATCTAAGCCGTCATCCTCATCTCATGCAGATGGTGTTATCGGTTCCGTCAAAACTCAATATTTTTCCAAATTGACCCCACTTTCCTCTACCTCCCCCCAAACTCACATCTATGAGGTGAATGCAGTTCAATCTGCCCCTTCACAACAATCCGGAGCTAAGAAGAAAACAAAGAATAAATCAAAAAATAACAATGAACAACCAAAAAATCAAACACCTGCTACCGAAAAGAAAACACAATGGAAAATGAAATTCCTGTGTATCATTTGTGGTGATGATCACTACACTCGAGACTGTCCACTTCGCAATGAAGTGGCGAAAATTTTCCAAGGAAAGTCACAACCTGTTGTGCTTACTCAACCTTTTCCACAACAACAATCCATGGTTGTTGAAACCCCCTCTCCTGGGGGCAATTATAGCCATCCTAATGATGAGGCCTCATCGAGTGCACATATTTATATATTTAATGGTATTAATTTGACCACTCTCTCTAAGACATACGACACGCCAGGTAACCCTGACAAAGGAAAATACATTAACGGTACTGGTACTTTACCGGATCCATCATCGTCCTCCGTTAGTCTTCCATCAGTTAATCCTCTGTTTGGACCACTTCAGATTGAGAAAACCACGTTCGACTCTATCTTATGCCCTCCTAAAAGCACTATCCGTAAATCTACCTTTAATCCTAGTTCACGTGCCGCCCAGAACTACAACATTGTTGAAGATTTGGCTCAAACACCGTGTGCTATGTCTGCATTAGAAGTTCTACAACACTGCCCCAATCAACGTAGAACGCTCTTGGCTGCTATTGGCGCTGTTGATCCTGAGTCGTCCAACCAGATCATGTTCAACCTGGACAATTATACGTCTAGACTCTCCCACCAACTTGATTTTCAAGTTGATGTTGTTGTTCATAATCAACAAATCCATCAAACTATTATGGATGAGGGAGCCTCGACTTGTGTCATGTCTTTGGCGTGTTGGAAAGGTTTAAAATCACCCGCACTTATAAAATCCCCAACGATGTTATGCGCCTTTGATGAGCGAGGTTTTCGTCCCCATGGGCTTTTACAATCCCTACCCATCCAATTGGGTGGAAAAACTGTTACTGTTGATGTCGAGGTGGTTGATTCTCCCCTCGATTACAACTTGTTACTTGGAATAAGTTGGTTTTATGCTATGACTGTCATTGCCTCGTCAGTCTTTCGATGTGTACAATTTCCTCACCAGGACAAAATTGTCACTGTTGATCAGTTGGATTTTTGCATGACTGATGCTCGCGTTCCCGCTACCAACAATATTCCTTTCTTGGGAGACCACAAGATCACGTATGAAAGTGTTGGTGTTGGCTTACTGAAATATTCTATCCTCATGGGTACCTTCCCTACACCACTTCCACCGACTACACATCATATTGCCACTGTTGATATGATTTCGACCGCGGCTTATCAATCTTTGGAATCATCTGACCCTTGGATTGTACCTTGTCCATTCGAATTCAAGGCACTAGGTAACACCGTGCCACTTAGTCCAGCCGAAAAATCATACGTTTCTATCCAATCCACTTCTCCCTCATCGGATGACCAACATATTTTGGTGCCTGACGTTTCCTCGATGCAATGACGGTTGCGTTCCTTGCCATCTGCAATCGATTACATTTCCCCAAATTTTCTCTTTGATGAATCTATTCTATAAATGCTTCGTATTGAAAAGTTATCTCAGGATAATAACCGTCACTGATCCTCTTTTCTTCCCCCTCGTGAAGAAATTCAGGAAGATATACACTCTATCTCCCCTCATGGTGTTGATTTTCCATCATCTCCCATGATTTCAACTTCCGATTATTTGGATCCGATAATTGACATGGTGATTTCTTCGATAGGGTTATTGGAGCCTGATCTCCTTACTCCTATCACGACCCTCGACATGTGTTCCTTCCCGAGTGATTATCTTCCATCCAACGAAGATATCTTGGAAGACATGACTAAGTTTCGTCCTTTGACATGGTATCCTTCCAGAGCATTATCCTCTTGGAAGCCATGATCAATAAGCGGTTACGAGCATAGTTTCTCTTCTCTATGTCAAGCTCATTAAAAAATGAAATAGTCACCTCTCTTGAACCTTCTTTTCATCCACCCTTCTCCTTTTTCTCATCTACTAGAGAAATTGGTGACAACCTCAAAGTCAGTGAATGAATCGAAGCTTGGAGGGCATGTCTCCAGCCTTTGATGATCATTCTGGAGTTACGCCACTAGCTTTCAAGATGGGGGCATACCGAGCTTAGTCATTGTTATTTCTCATGCTCGTAAATACATGAGAATGCATCTGGGTAGACTTTTATCTCTTTTTCGGACCTGTATGGATACATAAAAAAGGAACCCCCTGGAGTCTCCTTTAAGCTCTTTTCAGACTCTCTAAGCATGAAAAGATTGCCGAGTGATCTTGATTCCTTTCCCACTCGTTAAAAGGTTTGAAAGGGCATCTTTCGAGTGATAATTTATCTCTTTTTCGGCCTCGCGAAACTAACATTACGAAAAAGGACAACATTGGAGTCATCAGACTACTTTACGAAAAAGGAACTGAGAGAGTTCTCTTTTAAGTGTTTTTCTAGACTTTATAATCATGAAAAACCTTCGAGTTTTCTATCTTTAGACTCGTTAAACAAACATCGACAGGCCCATATGGGATCGAACCCTTACTTCTTCCAGTTCATTAAACAAAGGAAGAGGAACTTACTGAAGGTGAGTTATATCAAGCATGTGTTACCCTCCTCGAGCTCGTTAAATTAAAAAGAGGTACTTGTCTATTTGGATGGGGAAAAAAATTGAAATAAGCAAGCCAAGCAGTTTTTGAGAACATTACCAACAACTCTTCGAGTCGCCTTTGAACACGACACTTTGTCTTTGCGCACATATTAATCTGCTGAACCTATGCACTGAACCAATCCTCTGAGTTTTTTTTACTCCTTTGGGTCACCTGACATAAGTCACAACATCCACTGCATCATCAAGTTTTGGTCCATGTCATGTTTCTCCTGTCGTGCCTATGTGTTGAAGGGAAGTATCTGCCTCGAGAGTCAGCCATCACAAATATCTTGTTTCAATACCCGTGTCAGTCCATGTTCTTTTGATCCACCAATTACATCTCTATGTCAGTTTCATGTCGTTGATGGGGGATACATCAAGGCCCTCCTGCGACAAGTCTTTCCCTGTCGACCTCAACACATTATCCAGGGATTAGACCTAGAAACCAGTTAGTACCTTCGGACCTACATGCCTTAATGGTAGGCCTCCTCGTGTTTGACAGTGGGTTAACATCATTGACCTCTGATTGGATGATTCCACAAATGTTTGACTTCAACTCATCTATTCACACTCGTTGGAATGTACTAAGTACCTTGGGTGTCATTGACATCAATGGTGATCTCCCTCGTGTTTGTTAACGGTTCACCTCATTGACCGGTAATCAATTGGTTTCTTCCATGTTCGACATCAAAACATCTATTCACATGGTTAGATTCATACTACATAGGGATTGGTAAAGAAGACACTGGGTTGAGTGATCACTCTGATATGTACTTTTTCGAGGTTGCGACAGAGTTTCTCTTGAACATTGACACATATACTGTCACATAGATCCACTTTGTATTGGTTGTGGCTATGTCTTGTCATCTCGTGGATCCACTGTGTATTCTTAGTGGCTACGATCAGTTCAGGTCATGGGAGTATAGATCCACAGTGTATCTTCAGTGGCTATACCTTTTATCAATATAATTATGGATCCGCAGTGTATTTATGGCGGCGATACCTTGAAAGTCTCTATCACTCAAGCATAGGTATTCCTGCCTTGGGTTTGAAGCATGTCTTAACATTTGTTTGATGGTTGTGTGCAGCTTCTATCAAGTTCTCTGAGCCCGCACCTTTGCTTGAAAATCTGCAAAGTATTTCAGTTATCAGTTCTCGTCTTCTAACTTCATACTTTGGGGGGCAATATGTTACACCTCAAATCTAATCACTTCGCAAGTGTCGCAAGTGTTTTCATTTCAAGTGTCGCAAATGTCGCATGTTGACTGCAAGTGTATAAGTGTTGTTGACATCATACTACCTTCTTGCCTATGTCATGCTATTAAGAACCAAAGACTGAATACAAAATCACCACAACAAATATACAAGAACAATATGCAAAATCTCCTTTATTACTATCAAACCCTTGAGGTAGGGCAACACCATACAATGGATCCTATTATGGAAGGGATCATCTCATGTTCACTTTCCTCTTCGAGGGGTCATCCTCCTATTGAGCTACCGCTCCAAATACAATATTTTTCTTCATGTCTCATTACATTGCTTGAACCCCTTTATATAGTGCTACCATCACCTAAGAACATTCTAGAGGAGGAATCTTCTAGAAGTAGAACCTTCTAAGAAGT
>ML787312.1:186007-200993 GCA_009831015.1 Picea engelmannii
ATCCCCCTTATGAAAGCGTTGTCCTCAACGCTTGATGTACAACCATATACCAGGGTCCCATGGATAATTGTGAACCATAATGCTGAAGAAGACTGAAGAACCAAGGTCCCATGTAGAAAGGAAATCCACCATGCTGAAGTAGTTCAACCACCATTGTAAGCCCAGGTACCATGTCCAAGTGCTCATGTGAACTCCCCGTGGAAGATTTTGGAACCTAATAACCAACTCCAAATGATGCTCCAAAGACTGACACCTATCATGTGGATCCAAATAAGAAGATCCATCCACATAGTGGAAAAGGGTCGTAGCAGAATCTGGAATGAATAATACCACTGTAGAGTATGTAGACTGAACATTGGTAACTAGTTCCTAACGTGGGACATTGATTTTCTCTACAAAAGGTGGCGTAGAGTCATCAAATAAAATATGAAAGTGGTTGTCATCCCAGAAATGACAACTATCCATATACAAATCATCACAATCTTCCTCAAAATCATACCAAACATATATTTCTTGATTATATTCATCCCTGATGCCCTCCATAAGAAATATCTCCTGCATGTTATTCAATGAATCTTGAATACTATGAAAACTATCATTGAGACCATCTGTGAGGCTATCTGTGAGGCTGACTGTGAGGCCATGTACAAATGCATCCAATCTGTCATCCAATGTGTGAAACAATTGGGCTTTGAATGATTCAAGAATTTCTTTCAGGGTTTGAGAGGAAATAGCCATATTATCACCCTATGAACTCTTCGGTCCTACATCCGTCACAAAAAAACCCAAAAAATAGACCCAATAAGTTTCGGTAGAAAATTGCGGCTTTTTCTGGAAAACCCTAAAAAACTGTTGAAGTTAAAATGCTCATAACTTCACTTCTCGGACTCCGTTTTGGCTGATTTGTTTTTTGAAATTGTGTGAAATTGTTAGAGGAACTCAGATATGTAATTTATTTTGGCAAATTTGGCCTCCAAATGCTACAGAAAAAAAATTCTCACCGTCGTCCGCTGAAAAAAAACCATGAAAATTTGCAAATTTTAAAGCTTCAATATCTTGACTTCCCGGACTCCGTTTCGGACGATTTATTTTTTAACTTGGGTGTTTTTCTGAGAGGAACTGAGATATACAACCATTTTCTGCAAATTTTACATAGAAATATACTGAAAACTTCGATAATTTCACGACCCTCTTTTTTCTTCTCCGAAAAAAAAATCTGCAAAAATAAAAAATATTTGCCCACAACGTCTGCCTAAGGAAAGTGCTCTAATACCGCTTGTTAAGATCCAAATATATCTGAATACAATCACCACACAATATATATGAAACCATATATAAAACCACAACTTTATTATATCTAATTACCCATTTATTATATCTAACTACCATAGTGGACCTTATTTAATAATATAGTGGACCTAGTCCTCCTTACATTGAATGACCTCCACTATTATCACTATGGGCCCTCTGCCCCCCCCCACTACCTCTTTATATACCTTACACATGCCTCCAATAACATGACAGGGACACTTAGGACACCTCAAAGATTAGTTATGAAGAGGAGGAATCAGTCTACTAGAAATACAAATCTCCTGCTATTGGAAGGACCACTAAAAATTGAGTTTTAGGGAGGAGCGCTCCCCTATACATTGTTAGGGAGTGTTATAATGCACTGTCCACCCTTTTGGGGGAGTGTTATAACACCAACGCTTGATTTCCTTCTCTTGGGGAGCGCTATAACGCTCTGATGCCCCTTTTGGGGGAGCACTACCTATTCTAGGCAAGAATTGGTTTGTTGAGAAGAATGAGGGAAAGATCCCCTCAATATCTGAAGGCAGTTGGATTCGAATCCTTGGTCAAGCCATGATCTTAGGGTAGATCCATAACTAAAGGAGGAAAATCCTCAACTTACCCCAAATATATCTCAAGTAGTTGGGCCTCTCCAAGCCTATTTAAGCATGCCTTCTCATGGTGAAAAGGATGGAAGGAATTGTGAAGCATCTAACTTATGATCTCATGAAGAAGGTGTCTTTTGGAGCATCAACACTCATCGTGTGGAATGTTTGAGAAAGGGTTCGGATGAGGAAGGCTTGACGAAGCTTCTACACTCACATCTGTGGCTGTAAGCATTCTTCGTTGTTGTTCTCATTAATATAATATGCTTGGCCTGTTTCTTTCAATTATGTGTTTGATCTCACACAAATTTGTCTCTAATAGATAGGTCTATTTCGAGCTAATCTCAGTAGAGTAGGAAGTTTTTCGTACTTTTGTTTGTCTACATGGCTTATCAAGGAGTGTAAGATTGGAGCTCAACTTAGACCGTGCAGGGACAAACACCGGTAAAAGGTACTTCTTTTCTCCTTCCTCCTCATACATTAGTTTATCTAGATCTAAAAGGAAGTCAGTGTCCACAATAAGCATCTTCTGTTTTAAGAGTTAAGAGTCTATCTCTTAAGAGGGGATCTACCTGTCCGCAGAGATATTTTCATTCAACACACCCACCTTGTCCAACTGGCTCAAAACAATTTTTTGGCAACTTACTATTTTTAGCAATTTTTCGATTCCTGAACTTTCGAGGCCATTTTGAGGGCCTAAATGACATTTTTTTCGTGATCATGCACCTAAATGATGGCCAAAGTCTCTAATTAATACCTCTAAATGAATCTTATTGTCAATACCTTTCCAATGAGCTATCATGTTCCCTAAACAATGATCGTATGCAAACGTTATGACCCCATGAAGTTGATGTACTAACTTACCCCAACGTGGCCCACATGACTTTTGGCACTTCATCTCCTAGGGTTAGGTTTTTGGATGTCTAGGGTTTTGAAATTCATGCTTATTGTAAAAATACCTTTAGAGCCTCATTGTAATCATCTTCTTATGAATGAGCATAGTATTTACATCTCTTCTTAGAGATAAGATGTCACCATTCTAGCAAGCTTGCTTTCAGTCTACATTTTACAGTTTTCAACGTATTTCTTATTTAATAGAAACCAAGTTTTACTTCATCTTTGTTATTTTTCACCGTGTGTCTATGTTAGTATTATAAATTTGTGGTTTCATTTCGTTCCGCTCATAAATCCGGATCATGGACACAATTTTCGACAATGAGATTGCTAAGCTCACAACCATAGATGGCTTAGAGATTTATCTACTTGCTAATGGCCATCGTCTTCAGTTGTATTACCAACCAATTTTCAAGGATTCGTTTGTTTCTCATATTGTTATATATATATTTTTTGAAATCACTAGGGTTGAAAACCATTTTCCTACACCAACAACCACATAATTCATGATAAAAAAAATAAAAATAAAAAAAAAATAAAAAAATAAATCTAACCATGAAAACTCCTTTAGAGCACAATTAGATGGGTTCCAGATGAAAACTAGCTTGTTTGTGGTTGACACTAAAAATAAAAGAATAAGTTTTCTTTTCCATTATTTTTGCTAATAATGTAGTGAATTTTTTTCAACAACTCTAGGTCCATGTTTGCACAATTCGTCCAATTGATGACATTCGTTGTTGATCTGATGTTATTAATCATCACTTGTTGTAACTCTACTCATCACTTTTTGTGACTAATCGCTTCCTATCACTCATTTATTTCTGTAACTTACCACTTGTTGTAACCCATCGCTTGCTGTTACTCATCGCTTGTTGTTACTCATCACATGTAGTAACTCGTCACTTGTTGTTACTCATCACTAGTTGTAACTCACCACTTGATGTTACTCATTTCTTGTTGTAACTCATCACTTGTTGTAACCCATCACTTATTGTAACTCATCAATTGTTGCAATCCATCGCTTTTTGTGACTCATTTTTTGTTACTCACCACCGCCACTTGCTTGCAGTTACTCATTGTCGATACTCGCTCATAGTATGCAACACCCCGTTGTGACTCCGATAGATATATTTACATGCTGAAATGATGGATTGAGTGATGAAACTCTAGTGAAATTGTGTTGCGACTCTACTTCAAACAACTACTAGCACTCTGTCTGCCACCTTTCGACCATGAACTCTACCAACTCAACCGACCTATCTATTACTGCTACGGTCATCATTGATGTTGGTGCTTCAATTTTCGGTTACATTCAACTACTAACACGTCAGACACAATTTACGGTAAGGACTTGACATATATGTCCTTTCCACTTGCTCACATGACTTTAAGTTTTGAGGTGACATCTAGACTAGCACCGCCAATCCTATCACCTCAATTGAGGATGGATTCCACCTTTAGTTGGGGGGCGGGGGACACATCATCTCACCATGTGCTGTATTTATTACTTTTTCTATCCTACTTATCACATCACACCACTTCTTCATTATCATATGATCCTCCACATTATGACACGATATTTTCACCATTTCACCTTTATTACTAATTATAGCATAAAAACCAAGAACCATCAACTTTCCAAATTTAGGAATCTCTTCCCTAGTAGTGACTGCATGTCCATTGCCGAAACCTTCCATGTCGAAACTTCACTGATAGTAAATTAGTGAGGAGTTTTACATCCACAATGGGAGGATCAACTATCCACTATGAGACAAAGTTTCTCAACCTGCTGCGCAACCACCCCAAGGCCTATCAGATATTTTAGGATGTAGGTTGGGTGGCTTTCTTCAAGAAATTAGAGGGATTTGACAATGCCATCACCCTCAAATTTTCTCAAAATATAGAAGGAGTAATATCGACGGTGCATGGATTACATGCCGATGTTACATTGTAGAGGTTACATGGCTACTACAGGTGGGAGTGATCTGGTTCAGTAGGAAGGTGTCAATCCTAGCAACCAAGGTGATTTTTTTGAGAGGCAGAGAACAAGGAAGGGAAAAAGTTAGGGGAATAGATAGAACCTCACTACCCCCTCCATGGAAATATGTTTCTTATTTTGTTCATAGATACATTACCTGTGAAGGCATATTTACCCCTGTCTTCAATTACCACTTTATGTTGTTATCACACCTTCACCATGGGCAGTTTCTCAACATTCCCTACTTTTTGCTGAAATCCATGAAGATAATGACTAGCTCTATCCGTCGGTCTAAACACCCACAATCCTACATATCGAACCATGGGTTAATCAAACTCTTGTTTATCCATGCATTAGAACAGAGAAATGGGACATGGCTCCAATTCATCACCCCTGCTAAAACTAGGGATTCAACAGAGAAAGAAAACAACAATACAATTTTTTTTATAGAAGATGAAGGAGGAGGGGCAGAAGAAGATAATTCAAGACAAGAACATGTTGGTATAAATGGTGATTCTGGAGACAAGGAGTTCAAAAATGGGGGTGACACTAAATTGGAAAATTCCCATGCTGATACGACCACCGAAATGGAAATGGTAGAGAAAGAGGATGCAAGAGGAGATATAGAGAAAGAGGATGCAGGATGAGATGCAGAGAAAGAGGACGCATCAGGAGATACAAAGAAATAGGATGCAGGAGGAGATACAAAAAAAAAAGGATGTAGGAGGAGACATAGAAAAATAACTTAGTGCAGAGATGGCACGTGATACGAAAATAGACTAGGAAGATCCAGGGGAAGAAGAGGAAGCGATCAAGAAAACATAGACACAAGGTGACTTCCCCATTGTACAGAGCATTTCACTACCACCTTATAATAATGAAGTGGAAATTACAGATCAAAACCCCCCTTGGGAAGAATGCAAACCCTTCCATATTGTGGAATAACCCTCACAACAGAGAAGAGGGAAAAAGAGTCTATTTTGAGGATTTTTTGATGACTTTTTGAGAAGAAGGACCAAGTCCTCCTCAACAACAGTGACAAGTCATTAATCTAAACCACCAATCACCGCTACTCGCCCATAAGAACTTGCTGAAAAGACAATTTTTTCAAATGAAGGGAATTATAGAGAAAAGACTAATAGCTCTGGGCTAGGTAAAATTGAATCCTTGCTCAAATAGATTGATCATTTAAAGAAGAAAAAATCTAGTCTTAAGGGACAACTTGGGGTTATAAAGGGAAAGTTCCAGGAGGAAGAAAAATCCACATGACTGGGAGCCCTGGATCATATTTCTCAACTTGTGGGAAAAACACTTTCCACTCTAGAACCTAAGACTGGAATACCAGAGGATAAGGAGTCGGAACATATATTCTCAGCATGTGGTGACGTCCTTAACCAATATGGATATGGATAGGATGATATGATGGCACCAAGATTCATTTAAGTAGGAGTTCAAACAAAACCTATTGAGGAGGATGAGGAGTCTGCTAAGATTGTCGAAAATGACTAAGGTATGGCTGGGGATACTACTGCTACACAAGAACCAGTAGTACCTCGCACAAATACAACTTGGCCTAGTCAAATTGTCGAAACAACTGTTGAAAATCCACGAGGTAAGGAACGATACAGTGATAGATAAACATGGGACCCTTACCAAGTTGTCATAGAAGAACCTATACAAGATACTATTGTCACACAAGAACCAATGGTACCTAACACAGAGACAACTGAACCTAGCCAAGTCGATGAAATGGATGTTGAAACTCTAGGAGCTGAGGAACGATATGGTGAGAAAGGAACAAAGAGACCTTCTGCAACTGATACACAAGAACCTGCCCAAGACAATGTTCTTACATAAGAATCAATAGTTCCTGAAAACAAGGCAACTCAACCTGAAGAAGAAAGAAGCTGGATCATTACACCCAATGTTGATATATTGGTTGCTAAAACTCATAAGTGGAATCAATTAGCCTTGTCATTTCAGGCAGGGGAAATCCCCATCAAGAAGCATGAGAGAATCATTCATGACCTCAGAGAGAAATGGGAATACTAATTGGTGTTCTAGAAATAATGGTGGGATGAGCTGAAGGAAGAGAGAAATCAATTGACAGAGCTAAAGGACCAAGTCCAACATTTGCAGGTCACAAAGGAAAAAATGTGTGATGTGGCACATGAAATATTGAATTGCAGGGGTCCCTCCCTTGCTTATCCATTGTTCATTCAGGAACAATATATGTTTTCCCAATTAACAACTATAAAAGAAGATAGACCCTGTAAGTTTGACTCCACCATTTCATTTCTGAAGACATTTTTTAATAGTAGTCTTGCAAATCAACATATGTTGTGTGAGTTGTACATGCATGAGTTTATTTTGTTTGGAGAACAAAAAATTAAATCTTTCACCATATGTTGGAGATATCTAGTTGATAGACTTCACTTCATTTTTTAGGAATCAAGAAAGGTGGAAGGAAACCCATGACATCATAAAAAAAACACAGACAAAGAAGACATTATGGATCAGAGGAGAACCTACCCCTGCTACTAATATAAATAGGGCTCACAATAAGTTTCTTAGCTCAAAATAACATGTCGCTACTATGAATGATGCTTGACTATTTATCTTGGACCTCTGCCCCAGGTTCATAAATATGCATTTGAAATAAGATTTAGAGGGTAGTCGACTAATATGGGAATCCTCTGACGATGAGATGAAAATAAGGGATCCTTATGGTTATACAAATTTTACCCATGCCCTTTCAAGAATAAACAGGTACATGAATTGTATCAGGAGCTATGGATCCAAGTGGCTTGGCCTTAGATACAGATTCCCCTTAATATGGCTCCCTATAAGGAAGTATCAACACCTGTACCAGTTAAGGCAAGATGAGGATTGGTCGATAGATGTGATGATGATCAATGGATACATGTTTATTCAAGAGGACACTATTGGAGCATACAGTCTCTATAATATTAATGTGCAATATTCCAACTTAGACTCTGACTGATCAATGGGATACATGAGGAAATGCAATTGCTTTAGTTGGGAGTAGAAGTTGGGTTCTAGAATTGACACCTTTACCACTTTTCTTATATCATCCATGTCCTTTTCATAACCATTACTATCCAATATCTTGTATTTTTTTCTAGGTATACTAAGTTCACATGTTCCCTCAATTCATTAAGTCTTTCTTTCATTTGATAAGGATAGTGGTTTATTTGGGTATTTACTAACAAAGTGATAAGATCTGCCTACAGGATGATCGATTATTAGTGTTGTTGTTACTCCCAAAGTTTTGTTGTTGTTACTCCTAAAGTGTTATTACTCCCAACAGATCAACGATGTTTTCTGGAGACCGTTACCATTTTTGTTGATGTTGACCGGGTTGTTGATCCACGCAAGTCCCTCATGGAAATGACTTGTCTTCCTGGATGAGGTGGCTATTTTTACAAAGTCATGATTGTTGTATTTTTCATGAGCCTGTTTTTTCATCCCAAATTATTGGACAAATCATTGGTAAAGATATGTAATTAATCATATTTTGTTATGATCGATTATAAAATATATTGAGTATCTTCTTATTTAAGACTGTATTGAACAACTTCAGAATTGAAAGATTCTCAAGGCTATTCGTAATTGTCAATTTCCTAAGATTAGTTAAGAAGGGAGGGATTTTAAAACATAGTACTTCTGCTCCCAAGCTAGTCTAGTTTTTCAACAATCAATCTGGTTGATGAGAAACAAAATCTACATATGTAACTTATGATTTTGATTAACAAAGACTCGACAAGTTTGTGGTTTAGTTTATGTTCATTTTAGTTGTATTTTTTGTATTTTTCCCAACCCCTGCTAAGGAGGAATGGCCCTCCTCTTTAGCAAGGTTGTTGTTACTATTCCATTAGGTATATTTATTTCATTTATGCCAAGAGTGTTACTTTATAGTTATAGTTTCATATTGTTGTTGTTAATTTTATGTGTTATTAATTGTGAATGTTTAAATGCATATGCATATTGTTGTTACTCAATTATATCATTGCAATATTGTGAATTAGATTTAGTTCAGGGCTATTGCGTTGATTTGATGACTTGGTATTCAACTAGGTTTGGAATGTTATTGGGTTAGAAGATTAAATGGTTTTAGATTTATTTCTTGTTTCAAAAAGGTGTGGTTTCCCTTAATTTGAGTGGTTTACCTTTTCAAGGAGTGTGGTTTGTTTTATTTCCAGCAAGTGATTTATTCCTAGCACAAGTGTGCAACGTGTTTAATTTCAGTAGTGTGATTTCATTCCCAACAAGTGTGTAGAGTATTTATGTTCAAGAAATTGTGTTTTATCCCTAGAATGGTTTGCTTTCTTTCAATTGTTTAACTCAATTATGTGAAGAGTGCATTTCATTTATGCAATTGTGATTTTATTTCAGCAGAGTGTTCTTAACTCAAAGTAGTGTGAGTGCGTTTCCATTTCAAGGGAAGTGTGAAAAGTGTTTACTTTCAAGCACAAGTGTGTTTTACTCAAGCAAGTGTGATTTACAATTTAGCAAGGGTGTTTTCCTTTCAATAGTGTGGAATCTAGTCTATAGAGTGTGCTTAATTATTGAGATTTCGTCCTTCAAATTAGAGGATAGTGTCAATTAGGGAATTTTTGTTTGCATATATTTTGCATAATAACTTTGCAATAAAATAACGAATCCCAGGTTGGAAATTAATGTATTGGATGATTGAGTTTCTTTAATTAGGAAATTAAATACACCAACAACTAGGAAGATGGAAAAGAGACACAGTCAGGGGTCGACCTTTGGTTTTCAAAAATCTCAAAGTAAGAAAGGTTTGATGACTATTAAGTGACAAGTAAATATGAATAATATGACTACTTGAATTACTATGATGGAAAGTACCCTCGTCCATTTTCTTGTTGGAGTTATTCTTGTAGAGTTTTCGGTTGGAGGTTCTGTGGTTGTTGAAACTAACTTTTGCTAATATGGCTTAGTTATCTTTGTCATTGCGGTTTTTAACCATAATTCGATATACTCCTGCATGCGAGAAACCATCATCTCATGTTTAATTCTTGCATTGAATAATTCTTTTTCCATGTCTCTAATATCAAAACTAATCTAGTGCAATGTGTCCTCAACATCTTCAGTCTTATTTACATAGCAGAACAACCACTTTTCTACTTCCTCTTCCAAATATTTAGTTATTTCATTGAACTCATTTTCCCATGAAACTTTTAAGGCATCCAAGTGTTCTTGTAACTGGACTTTAGAAAGTAGAATTGAATCAATTATAAAAATTGGGCCCCTCATCTCCTTCTTCAAACCAATAATCTTTAAAAATAAGTCACCCATTTTGGTATTTATGACATCACATTCCTCGAGTAATTACTTTTAACTATTTTGCATTAATCTACCTTAATCTAATTTTAGATGGGAGATCCTATTCTCTTCGTTGCATGTCATTCATATTAAATATTTTGGAAGAAAATGTGCCAACAACTTCCTTGTAAATTTTTTCATAACTATCCGGGTCCTTTTGGAGACATTCTTTAAAATTCATAATCCTTGAGGAAAGTATAGTAGAACTATTACATAGTTCCCATATCTTGAATATTAGAGCGATTATTTTTTGAATATTTTATCCAATATAATGTCTGATGGTTGTCAGTAACTTTAAGGCACTCTTTATTCAAGAGCTTGATTACAGAGTGTCTTCTAAAGTGTTAGGATATTGGATGGTGAAAATTGGCTCGACGAACAAAGGCTTCGACAGTAGGAATTTTCTAAATATTTTATTTACTTTCAAGACTTGGTTTTCTTGTTCAATTTCATCAATACAATACTTGAGTGATTCTTTGGTTGCTTCATGAAATTTCATGACTTTTGAGGGTCTCACCCCTTGTAATTCAATCTTAGAGTTCCACTTCTCAACAAACTTTTTATTCTTCAAGTTAATTTATTCAATTAACAATTTTTTAGATTTTTTGTTAAAGGTTGTGTGGTACAATGTAAAAGATTCATCCTCAAAGACCAATGGCTCTTGAAAATCCAATTCTCGTGTTATTGCTCTATTTTCCAACAAACTTTGTGTGGCCTAGTTAGGCTCTTCTTCTTTAACGTCAACTTCCATATCTTCAGGTTCATGTATTGGAATTTCCTTCTCTTCTTTCTGAGTTATATCTCTCTTTCTTTTGATTTCTACAGTGGAAGTATGTGTTTTCCCAATATCTCCTTTGAAGGGTTTTCATCCTCTCCATCACCAAAATTTCATGAATGGGAATTCTATTGGCCAAGACTGCTTCCTTGGGTCTTGTTTTTCGTTGAAAAACTCTTCTGTGACATATTGGGTGAACTGGAGTTAGGGTTACCACTCCTCATGGTTCAACCCTTCTATTTGTACCAGTTTTTAGTGTTGAACATAGTATCAAGATCATTATGAACTTTCTTAGGGATGACTTCCATGGGGTTCTGATTATCCCCACCTCCTTCTTTAAATTGAGTAGTCTTTACAAACGATGAGTTATAACCAACTGTAGACATGTGTGCTATAAATAGATCATTGGAGTTGTTATCAGTGAAAAATTTCTCATATAAATACAGACAATCGTTGAAGAAAATACAAACACAACACAACAACTAGCATATTATCAACATTTAAAGAACCTATTCAACAATATACCAAAACAATATAAAAATACCATGAATTTATTCGTGCTTCCACTAAAGATAGAGCACACACATATGCATAGATCAACAAAGTTCCAAATGCACAAATTTCACGTCCGACGCGACTATCCTTGAAGAAAATCGCGCCAATGTGGAAACAACACATTTATGGAATTGGTCGGGCCTCAACCACTTCTAGGATGAAGTGTACCATGACAAGACCTCAAGGTCATCCCAGAATATCACCGTGGGTCTATTGAAAGGATGGGAAGTACCTTCAAAAGTCTCCCATTCACACTTGGAACACATTATGTAATATCGTGTTATTGTCCTATAAATATATGGCCATGGTATGCTAAAAAAAGATGGTATTCATTGTATTGTTATGTTTCCCATATGCTCTTAGAGAAGCCATCTATTTTCTTGAGAGTTACTTGAGAAACCATAGCAAGTGGTAAGATTTTATCCTCTTGAGAAGCTTGACCAAGAAGATATTCACCATTGTTAGTCATATATAGGAGAGGAAAGCTCTATTTTGGGGGACTCAAGAGCCCTCCCAATGAGGAATAGGGGATTCATAAGTCCCACTTTTCTCCTTTGGTGTTCTGAATTCAAGGAACACTTTCCATTTGGGTAGTTATCTCTTCTGTCATTTTCATGCATCTCTTTGAATTTGTATATGCTTATATTACTTCAATTTCTTTGTTATTTGTTTTGTTATTTACTTTCTAGTTGAACCACTAATCAACTAATCACTTATGTCCTATCTTGTTGGCCTAACTAGATAGTTAAGGGACCTCTTTTTTCTCACCCAAGTGACCACAATAACTCAACATTTTGATGACTCCACTAGGGAGAAGGATCAAATTCCTCCCCTATTAGGATTTTAGAGATTCCATTCTCACTCTTTTGTGTTTCCAGGAACCAAAACCGGCCCAGCCTAATCCTCAGACACAATAATTCAGTCTTTGGTTGAGAGAACTCATTTTAAATGTTGGTCCCATCATTTCTCTGCGTGTGTGAAGGTTCGGGATAAACAATCATGTAGAATGTGCATATCAGTGCAGTTCCCTTTCTCTCTATTCACACATACTACACATTGTGTGCTACTGTCTTCAGTAAAAGCCCTGCATAATCTCTTTTTTCATTGATTGTAAGGGATTTTGAAGTCAGTTTCACTAATCACTTGTAGGTTTATTTTCCGCACTTTGTAAAAAAAACAAAAAACAAGTTTTTAGTTCTTACTTGCATAGGTACTTAGTCACACATAGAAATCTAAAGGGGGTAAAAAATAACCATATCATCTTTCCCTTTCTTTGTTTTCACATGGATGGCTTAGTATAGCATTTGAATTTCAAAATTAAAACTTTTGTTTTACAAATCATCACATTAAATTGGGATTAGGTGATTATTTTGACATCTTTAAGTATGGTCTCCCCCTTACACCTTTGAGTGATCTCGAGGAATAAAAAAAAGGGTTTCTTAAGAATTATCCATCTCCCTTTAAAATTCAATCATTTTAGGAGAGGCTAATACCTCTTAGTTTGTTTCTTTTGCAACTAAATCAATCATTTTAGGAGATGCAATTACCTCTTAATTTTTTTCATTTTACAACTAAATCAAATCATTTTAGGAGAGACCAATTCCTCTTAGTTTTATTTTTGAAACACAACCTTAAAGTATTTGTAAGGGCCCATACATGCCCACATGTTTTACAATTTTAGTATAGTTTTAAGTTTTTAGGAAAATAGAACAACCTAGGAGAGGTTAAAGGATTTGTAAGAGCCCATACATGCTCACATCTCTACAATATAGGGAGAATTTCAATTTTTTCTTAGATTAGATAACACTCTACGAAGTTAAAGAGATCAAGAGTAAGGGCCCACATGTCCACCATGCTAGTGATCTAGAGCTTTTACAATTTCGCAAGGATTGTTTTGAAATTTAGTAAGTTAGAGATAAGCAAGATTTGTATAGGACCAAGTGATGTCCACAAGTTAAAATTTTGATCACTAATTGAAAATCAGTTCACACCATCACTCCTTGCACACAAAATCACTTTACCACACACTCAAAAGTTTTTTTTATTATATACTTGAAACTATAGTATGATCTTCTCCCTGTGCCCACAAGTGACCTAGGAGAATCAAAAGGGTTTCCTTTGTCTATTGGAAGTATTTTTCTCACACCATTTTAATCAAAGAGTTTGGCCCATAACCCCAACCTCTAAGAAACATGTTTTTAACCTCTACAGGAGGAGCACAAAATAAAATTGTAGTCTAAGTTACGATTTTGGGGATAGGCATCCAAATAAATCCCCATTATCATTTCTCATTGAAACTTAGAAGTTGTGAAATAGGATATAAAATCCTATAAATCAAGCATTCCTACACCATAAGGCAGGGGGATAGCTGTGAAGGGTTGAAGGTCAAGGTTCAATTGTTTTGTGTGTGCTTCCTCGGGTCACCCAACCCTTGGAAAGCATCCAACCCGTTGTTGGAATACTAAGATGGGGGGGGGTGAATCAATATGAGCACCTTTTACCACTTTCAATCACAATATATATAAACTTCAACTTTATCATAAATATTCAATAGTTTATCACTTATGAATTCAATACATCATTGCATCATAAAAAATATCATTCATCGGTGCATAATAAACAATCATACATACACAATACACCCGAATTTACGTGGAAACCCAAATGGGAGAAAACCACAGAATGATTTCTTACATATATCAAGAATACATTCATAGGAAGCACCAAATTCCCAATTATCTAGAACCAACTAGAAGGAGGCTCCAACCCCTTATTTACAGTCTCCAACTTGAAGGAAGCTACAACTCCTTGAATTCTCCAGCTACAACAGGAAGGAGGCTCCAACACCCTAGTTTACAGGCTCCAACTTGAAGGAAGCTTCAACTCCTTGTATTCTCTAGCTCCAACCAAAAGGAGTCTACAACCCCTTGATTTAAAAGCTCCAACTTGAAGGATATCCAACTCCCTGAGTTCTTTGGAACCAAATGGAAGGACACTACAACCCCCTTTCCTTTCCCCATCCTGCCACCCTGAAATATAAGTGTAGACTCAACCTGTCACTACCACTGATACTATCACTGCCACTATCACTGATGCATCAACCAGCCTGTCACTATCACATCAACCTGTCGCTATCACTGTCACATCAACCAATCACTGTCACTCTGTCACATAATCCTATCACTGTCACTATGTCACATCAACCAATCATTGTCACTCTGTCACATCAATATGTACCTGATCATGCATCAACCATGTACATCAACCATGTACCATAACCCTACCATACCATGTACCAAAACTTGTAGCATACCATGTATATCAACCATGTACCAAGATATACCATAAACCATGTACTATGAGATGTGCCTCATCCATATACGATGACATGTCTCAATCATGACATACACCATGTACCATAAGATATAATCAACGAAGTGCTTCAATCATATACCATATAGTAAATCATGTGCCAAATATACCTCGAGCATGTACCATATCCTCCATGAATCACATGCCTCA